>PPHD01016909.1:0-15325 GCA_002909625.1 Bambusicola thoracicus
GGAGAGGAGAGGAGAGGAGAGGAGAGGAGAGGAGGTTTTCCAATAATTGCACTGAACGTGATCACTGAAAATGATCAATTTGTCTAAAATGGGGAAATTATGAATGCCATTCATAAGAATATCTTGGTGTCTTTTGCAACACTTTTAGTTACAGCTTGCATAAAATATTTTCATGTTTTTTTCTGCAACTGGAATAATCGAAGCTGAGTGTTTGAGAAATGCAGCTCTGGCATTATTCAGTCACTTTCCAATCTTGTAAAAAGATCACTAAAAAGTCCACCAGTTGTTGTAACATTAGCAATCAAACTGAAGAAGCTGCTAACATCAAATTTGTAACGGCAAACCTACAATCAGAAATTCACAAGTTTTCAACCAGGCAGCAGGAGGCAGTGTGAAAGGTAGTATTTTCTACCCTGTGCTCAGTATATGGGATCTGGGCTGGTTTTGGCCCAGGAAATGGCTTTGCCCAGAGCACAGGTTCCTTCCACTCCTGATGCTGTATGGCACAATGTCTTCCTCAGCTGGTGATCTTTTTCTATGGCAGTGCTATCAGAGCCATATCACCACTGCTGGTCAGTTGCAGAGTGGGCCAGACAAGAGGTAAGAAGGTGACTGCTATATCTGTATTGATACGGGGAGAATGGCTTGAAGAAGGCTGTTCTAAAAGCATGTGAATCTGCTCTCTGAGCAGACAGACTCCTGCAGAAGCATCTCAGTGGTCTCAGGGGATGTGAACCATGCCCTCCTATCACATCACCTTACAGATTCACCCTTAGCAACAGGAGGTGGCAACCATTATAAAAAGATAATAATTTAAAAAAAAAGAAAAAAGAATATTTCAGATGATAAATTATGAGGAGCCCAGAAACACCTAAAATGCTGTGAGGCTTTTGGGAAGGTTGTAAGCATTAGCAGGATTCACTGCTGCTTTTCCAGTGCAGCTGAAGACTCACCCAGCTGCAGAATCAAGATGACTGCAAGCACACAGCTAACCACTGCTCCACACCTCTCCATCTCCAAGGGAACGCTCTTCACTGTTGCAAACTGAAGGGCTGGGAATGCTGTTGGTACCAAGGGATGCTAACCTGGAAGACCCAAATGCTCTGTTAGTAATGGTTCATGTAGTTTTAGAATCACCCCAAACTGTAACCAGGAAGTTGAAATGGAGAAATCCAGAGATCCCCTCCCATCTAAGTCTTTCTGTGTGATTTTATGATTGCATGATAAAGATGCATCTTTAGGGCTCTTCGTGGCATTTTTCTTTAGTGGTTTTTGTTGTTGTTATTGTCTATGAATTTCTTACTTACAAGTTTTGATAACCACTGCCTCTGATGTTTTTTGAAAGGCTTGCTTCAATTCTTAGGGAAATTCTACAAAAAGTCTGGAGTGAAGGGAGGAACGAGGTCAGAAATAAGTTGCATTGATGGTAAAAAAGCCTGAAATTGAAAGTCCTGAAACTATTTGTCCATAGCATCCATGGTTCCACAAGCAGAGACCTCCAAAGCACTTCTGGAGGGTGTCAAGTCTGCACAGGGTAGCTGGAGTGTACTGTGTGAAAGCTGGCAGCATAGACATGTCAGAAAAGGTTTTACAGGCAAACTCAACTTGTAAGGTGGGAAGGGCAAAGCTGAAAATGCTTCTAGATGCAAACATAGAGCCAGGAAGAGTGCTAGAGTTGCACAGTCTGACAGAGAAAGTGGTGTAAAGAAGGGTAGCATGGGGTCATCAAGAACTGTGAATCTGTGGGAGCACCAGGGGGCTGTACAGAAAGCATTCATTTAAAATAGGAGAGGCTTCATTTAAACTGAAACAGAACTCGTCTGCTGACACTTATAGGAGGAATTTTCTTAAACAAAGACTGGGGAAAATCCAATCGATATAGATGAGCATATTATTTGGGCCGCAGTGTCTGAAACATAAGAACTCCGTGTCCTCAAGTGAAGGGTCAGACAGAAGCCAACAAAACTCAAGGGACAAACAATAGGGAGCAACGTGAACAAACCAAGTCCTGCTTTAACGGAGTATGGGAAAACACTCTGGGTGCTACCAAAGGAGCAAATCAGATATCAGAAGCAGGGATGATACATAGACTGGGGGGAAAGGGGGGTGGAGGAGAGATCTGGACCCATAACAACAACAAAAATCACAGCAGGGTTTAGAGAAGTAGAATAACTGACGGGAAGGTCACTCAGGTCTAGATGATAGCAGAAACATCCTTTCACAGTTAGCATGGTAGAATGAAGGCTGGAATCATAATGGGACTGAAATCAAAGGGAATACAATAATAACTTAATACTAAATACGTAGTATATGCAGTATTATACATAACATATTCCAATGAGGAAACTTTAATATTGAAATTAATGTAAATGACCAGAGCACATGAGACAGTCAAAGAGTAGATTAAAACGTCAGTGTTATGTTTACATGTAGATCAGGTCAGCATGGCTGACAATCTGACAGCTGAACAGATGAACACACATGAAAAATGCAGGTGCAAGAGCAAGGCAGTAGCCTTGTGCACCATCAGAAGAGAAATACATAGCAAGAGCATAGTCAGAGATGATCTGCAGCTTGCCTTTTACAAATCAAACAAACAAACAAAAAAAAATCATGCTGGCCCCAGGAAATATTTGCACGAGCCATTTTGTGTGGAAAAAAGAAAGCAAAATGGAGGAGCCAGTGCATGCAACTGAACATAATTTCCCACCAGATGCAGCAGCAGTGATCAAGCAGTTTGTTGAGCTATGCTACAGAATAAGGAAAAGGGCAACAACAAGGCATCTGTATGCATCTCACTCAGAAGAAACATCTATAACTGAGACCTGGCACAGGGCCCTGGAAAAGATCAATATCACCCTGAGACGATGGAAGAAACGTAAGCTCTGCCGTGAATAGTCACATCACCTGTCCAAGTGAGACCAGTAGGAAAAAGTCAGCCACCACCCTTTAGTGAGATCTACAAATTACAGGCTCAGTGCTGGGCTTCAAATATTTTGAATCTTTAAACTTTATATTAATCTTGGAGGTGATAGAATATATATAAATCAGCAAAATTGCCGTCACACACCATCATTTTTTACTGTCTGTGAATCTCTGTTTTCCTGTTTCCTGTTGGCATCGGTTTGTTCTTCACGTTCTTGCTGTCTAGTTAGAGAACAAAACCGCACAACTAAAATGCCGTGGTACCAGTGAACTGCTGACCTTGTGCAGTTTGGTAGCTGCAGGTTGATGCACCTTTCAGACACTATTCTGCTGTTTCTTATTGTGGTTTCACGCATATATCTCTCCATTCCTTTTTCATTCATACTAATCTTCATATGTCTGTGGCAGATCTCTATATCACGATCATGACCACCTACATGTTACGAGTCATTGGGGAAAACAGGTTGCCTCCAGCTAGAGTTTCTTTCATGCAATTTCTGTCTCCTTTCTGCTTTTCATTCATCCCACTTCTTATTTTCCCTCTGTCTTTCAGCCTCTTGTGACCCTCCAGGTCAGAATGTGGGGAATGGTATTCAGAAGTTTACAGATCTCATTGCTACGTCAGCTTAGGCAGTGGTTCTTGTCATCTAATGCCTATGGCAGACCCATAGGCTCCTTACAGGCTTACAGCCGTATCTTGTGGTTGTACTCAAAAATTAAGTGGTGTCAGGGAATGCCCCTGGGCACTGGAACACACTCATCAGCCATGTTAAACTGCTAGAACATTTCCTGACATTTCTTTGGCCCAGGACGACTCTCCTGCCAAGCAACTCCCAGGATCCATTTAACTGTTAGGATGGGACAGGAACCACTCCCATTAGGCAGCTGTCACATAGCCAGTTCATTTTCGAGGTTAAGTGAGTTTAAAAGCCCAGACCATCTCATGCCAGTCAGCCTCTGTGCCAGAAACAGCCTGGGCACACTTGATTTAGTAGCAGGCCTAGTCTTCACAGACAGAGCAGGGCTGTCATCCAAGCGCACATTGATTTCCATTTCATTTTAACTTTCCCCTCTTACTAAACTGCTTTAATTTCCTTCTTAACTTCTTTTAATGATTGTTATCTCCCTGGGGGGGTGGGCAAAAGAGAGCCGTGGCAGCGAGTGGTCTCACTGAGGGGTGACCAAGGACAAGGCTTGCAGAACCAAGCATGGCCCAGAGAGCACCTGCTCCTGTAGAGCTTCACAGGATGGTTGGTTGGCTGCAGGCAGCTCTCCTCCAGCCTGACAGCAGCGTGACACAGGAGGAAGCTGAAATTTAAAAAAGAGCCCAGAAACCACTCCTCCTGCAGAGCAGGCTATCTCCCATCTCAGTGCGTTCACGCACTGCTTTCATGCCGTGTGGTTTCCTTGTTTTCTTCTCTCGCTCTTGCTTGTGGCTGTGCTTTTGATCTCACAGCAGCAGCAGTGTGCTCGGTGGGGCAAGGAGAGCTGGGCAGGAAGGCCTGGGCAGGGAGGCCTGGGCCGTTCCCATCAGGCTACCACACCTCAGCCTTAGCGGCTGTCCTCCATTTGCCCTGCGGCTGCTTCTGAGCAAGAGCAAAGGGATGCAGCTTCCCCTCATGCCGCGCGCTGGTTTGGTGTGTATTTTAGGCTCTAGAATGCAGTTGTTTGTTAGGGATCACATCACTCCTCAGTTTAAATGTCTAAAGCAAAGCTGATCTGCTCTACTATGCAGCAGTTCCCTTGAAAATGTTCATTAACAAGCAAGCGTGTGTGAGCAGTAGACAGGGTAAGAGACCAAATGCAATAAAAACAGACAGCGAAAGCAAAGAGATGATAGAAGTGGAGGTCATTTTTATGGGCTTCATGGTCGCCCCGGAGCACGAACAAGCTTAGCTGTCATGCAGCACAGTCTGTGCCTTGATTTCCCCTCGAGCACTCTGGCTGTTCACCAGCCCCTGACACAAGCTGTCACCCTCCACAGCTGCTCCCAGATGGAGCACGGTCGGCCATCGGCCCCTCAGAGAGAGGTCCCACCTCCAGGATGGAGCGGAGTGCCATGTGGGCACAATCCAAGTTTCCTTCTGCCACAAAATCATTGCAGTCTGTCTGCGTGTCTCAACCCTCATGAACACCACCAGAAATGATTCTATCTCTGCAGCCTAGGCAGATCCCTTGGTGGCTTCTGAACCATTTCAACCATTTAAGGGGAAGCCAAGAACTTTCTGTGCATGACAGGCATTTCAGCATACGCCTTCTGAATTAGCCCCTCTTCTTTCCTTCTAGGCCTCCTATTTTTTGTCTCTGTGAACAATCTTCCATCCCAGCAATTCACACTCGAAGCACATGGATGCCTTTCTAGGAGGCTGTGACTAGCAAACAGTACCAAGATGTCCTCTGACGACAGGCCCTGCATTGTGCTTTCAAGCCATGTGCACATGGGATGTGCTTCAGGTATCATTAATCAGCTGCTGAAATAGGAACATTGGGACCTTACATGAAATATTCTTGATTTGCAGTCCACACTGGAAAAGGGCCTATGTAAGTATGGACAACATAGTGCAGCAAAACTGTACGTTGCAGTCCACTCAGAACAAAAATGTTCCCCGTATGGCTGGAATGACATGAGTCACTCCATATTTTTTCCTTATTGAATACACAGTCCCTGTGCAAGACTGTGGCAGAAAGGATGGGCGCTGTCCAAGAGCACTGAGTACAAAAGGGATAGTGGTTTTGCTCCATTTAAATGAGTCAAGTCCTGCTCTATCGCAGGCAACTCGGGCAGCCATCTTTGTGAAACACTGGGGAGGATAAAGAAAAGGTTTGTGAACTGAATTGAGAATAATGCACACAAGGGACTTAACAGGAGTGCTTATTTTATAGCGGTGAACATTAAGAAGTAACCTGAGCTCAACCTTAATGTACCATGTAGGGGAACACTTGGGGTGACCGACAAAGGTCGAACGGAATTCATCATCTGAAAGATGAAAAATTCACCCAGGAATGAAACTGCAGGTTTTAACAGTGCAGCAGTCTGTGAAAAGGCGAAGGTTCTCAGGTGTCCTTAAACTGAAAGGATTCCTCTTGCTGCATGCAATTCTGCTTACCCAGCCCTGAGCTAGTGGATCAGGCTGCCTTTGCAGCCTGTGTTGCGCAGTGAGTCAGTCAGCCGACATAGTTAGAGCAGACTCACCGATTGTGGCACACACATTTAAACGGACTCTTCTAGTTAGCTAGGGATTGGTGTCTTTTTATTGCTCAGGCTTTTTTTAGAATAAAGTTGCCCTTCCTGGAGGGCATACGGAGAAGGTGATAGCAAGTGGCAGCTGGTGGTGGAGAGTTGCTCTCAGTCCATTTCCAACCCCTGCAGACATACAGTCGTTGATGTCAAGTCCTATAGGACGTTTTTCTGAACTATCGCTCCACATGGGTTTAAGAGACCTGTGAGATCCCCAGGATCTTTTAGTAGCTCTCTTTTTTCCCCCTTCCAAGGGAAAATCCAGACAGAAGAACACTGCTTAGTTAAAAATAAAAGGCCTCAAAAAAATGCACAGCCAGAAGTATGATCAAGTAAAACATTTCAGTAAAGTTTTGCATCAGAACTTTAAGTGGGGCAAAACCTACCTGTCCTTTACCCTGTCCAAAACAGCAACTTGTGTGAAATCGTAAAGTTTGTGACATTACAAAAAAAACCCCAACGACAACAAAACCAGATTGACCTCTTTTTTCAGAGAAAGGCAGAAAGAAAGTTTCCTTACCTCTTTTTCTCCCTCTGTGTTTCTGTCTCCTCGTGTTTGTCACCTGCTGTAAGTGATCTAACGCAGCTATAACTGAAGGAAGAGAAGAATGAAGCTGATGTTAGAAAGCTGCTCAACAGATGTCGGTCGGCCTTTGTGTCTCCTCCTCTCCAACTGGAACGTCAGCACAGTCTTGTTGCCGGTCCAGGCTCTGCTGCAATCTGCGAGCTTCTCTCAGTAGATGCTGATCTTCCAAATGCGTGTGATCTCAATGCTGGATGTGAACAGAAATGAAGACCAGAATGGAAGGCTATATGTTGCGACGCCTGGGAAAAATGAGTGTGAGAGAGAGCCTATTGGCCATTCGGCGGCTGCTGGGAGGCTGTAACAGAACCGAAACTTAAAAGCGAGCAATTAGAAACCTGTTATGATCTATCGTCAAAGAAAGCTTGCAAATTAACATGTTAGCAGAGCAGATTCAGACTACTCCCAGGCCTCTAACAAGCTGTAAGAGCAAGCTGACCTCCATTTCCCAGCCTGTCTTGCTGCTAAGAGGAGCCACCACTGAGGAGTGGGCTGTGGCCCTGCCCCCAGGGCTGCTCGGGGTGGCAACAAGGCTGCGCCTCCGGTCCAGATGGGCCTGGTGGTCAAGCAGTTTAGAAATGACCACGATTAGGGCACAGTTAAGGGGGAACCCTTGAAGCAGTGAGGGTCATCTGTGCAGAGTATGGCCGAGATTTGGTGTGAGATGAGAATATTTTCTTCATCTTTATTCTCTCAGGTAACCTCTACCGCTACCACATCTCAGCTGTTTCCCCTCTGTGTAGAGTGGAGGAGGGGGCTTTTGTGGTTTTCCACCCACATTCGGTATCTTTCTCTCTGAATCCCAGCCTCAGCCAAGGTGACGGAAACCCACTGAGCCCCAGACACAGCTGAGATTTCATCTCTGTACCGCCCACTCTTCTCCTCCAAGCAGTCACTCGCCCCTTTGTCTGGAGGATGGGTTGAGAGACACAGAATCAGGCTTTCAAGGAGTAGGTTCAGAAAAACACAACTCTGAGGTTCATGAAGTACCACTAGATGTGAAAGGAACAGCATTGATCAGGCCTCAAGTGCAACAGCTGGTCCTTTTGATGTCTCTTCGGAGAAATCACAATGCCCAGAACTTCTCAGAGACCCATTCTGAGACAGGGATTTCCCTCAAGAGCCTGCTGCTTTGCATCAGCTTCTCCCAAATGCCCTTCTGGCCTATCTGTGAGAGAAGGGCTGTCCTGGAGAAAACAGCCAAAAAAAGGCAGGTTTGTGACTGTAAGACTCTGGCATGAGGGCTTAGGAAGAGGTGCTCTGAGGCACTGAGTTGATGCTGCAGCTCACACAGATTCTGGCTTGCATTTCTTTTCCCAACATGTTGTAATGCAGAGACCCTGGCTTGTTTTTGAACAGTTGGTTTATGTCACTGCAAATGCCAACCAGCAATAGCATTCCCTGAACGGGCCCGGCTTCCATAACACATTTGCTGCAGATTTGCAAGGAGAAACAGGGCTTTGGGGCCTGAGGTGACACAGATGCAGGCCTGGCCCCTCACAGACCTGTTCTTAGTGCAGGGATTGCTCAGAGCTGCCACAGTGGCACAGTGTACAGCCTCTGTCTATCTTGCAAGTACCTCTAGGATTAGGGGTCACAGCATGCAGTGACATGTTTGTATCACTTTCATCCAAGCATCTCAAAGCACTTTGCAAGCATTAATTAAACATCAGAATCAAGGAGAGATGAATAGTATTAGTCAGGCAGTCTTTCTTCTAACTGTAATATTTCTCATAAATATTTAACTAGTTTCTAAATTCCATGCAAGCCTGGATCTCACCTTGCTGGGACGGTTGCTGCACTGCATCCATGGGGAAACTTATTTAGTATCACACACCAATCTGGTGGCAGAGTGGGAGAGCCTTAGCGCTACACACTGCTTCCCCCTAACCAGATCTGTGGCTCTCGTTTGTCCTATATTTTCCTCTTCAGAAACACTCTGCATGCACCCTGCCCTGACACTCTGTGCTCTAATCCCATCTGCAGCAATATTTTTCCAAGTTAGGGTTGGTGCGTAGCAGATTCTTGTGAGCTTTACCAGAGAGAGGCATCTTCTGGATTACGCTGAGTGGAGGTCCCAGTCTGCAGGCACATTAAAACCTGTCCAAGAATGTGTGAAAATGGGGAAAAGGGCTTTCAGATATCAGATGTTGAGAAGGACCGTTTACTGATGCCAGTGGAAAGTCAAGAAACCTCCAGAGAGCCTCCATACAAGCCAAATTCCCTGCACGTTAGTGAGGGATGAGTGTGCCTGTGAGCTCTGATGTACCCAGATGTACTGCAAAATCGATGAGTGCTCAGTGACTGGAGCGAGGGAAGGGAAAGTGTTCAACACTGTGTGAAAACTGTACTGGATGTCAGTGGCTTCAAAGACAGGGAGCTTTCTCTTTGCAATAGAATATCTTCCACCTGTTGAGCTCCTTGAGGGACTTTTCTGCATTCAGACACGGAGAACTAAGAACAGCAAGCAGCCTCTGCAGAGAAGGCCTGGTGGTTTGCCCTGATAAAGCTGTACACATCAGAAAGAAGCAAGGCTCCTGGATGGTGCTGGGGAGAAATCTCTGTCAGCAGGCACTTGGAGTATCTCTGAGGAAGCTTAAGCTGGGAAAAGAGAACACTCCAAACAGATAGTATGAAGGTTGATCACGGTGAAAAATCAGAAGATCTTCATCTCTTGCTCTTCATGAGTAAGACGTCATGTTAAAGAGGTCATGTGAGGGATGTCAAATCTGATGGAGAAAGAATAGCCAGATGCGCTAGGATGTCAGAGGTGGCTTGGTAGTGCTGAGGAACAGAGGGGCTATTGTCAGTGTGTGTCACTGAAAATGAGAAAGACTGTAGTGAGCCTAGACATAAACAAGCTACTGTTTTGACATGCCAGAATTGCAACTGGCAGGAGAGAGTTGGCTGTGAGAGCTTTTAAGAATGTGCATGAAGCTGGTCTTGTACTGTGATCATCAATGGACTTGGGAAAAAGAACAGGAGAGAGACTGGTGACTTGTGATTGACTTGTGATACACAACTGGAGGGCTCTAATTAGTACAAACAGAGGTCTGGTACATAATGAAAGCATCTCAGAATATTGAAGTGGGGTGCAGTTCAGTGACATAAGCTGTAAAGTGACGCTTTTGAGCAGTAACTATGAGAGCTTTTGCTTTAAGTTCCTCAGCGAAGGACCTGGGTTTAATAACCAGTCACTGGATAGCTGATGTGACAGCGCAAAAGGATCCAACCAATGATGGACGTGCCTGATAATGCAAGCCCGGTTCAAGAAGGGGGGAACTCCACCGTGCTTGGGCACTAGATGGCAGCATAAACCCGGGCCATGGGAGCAGCCGCATCCATCCCACGGTCTCCGTCGATTCTGGAGCACAGGTGATGGAGACTGCTGCTCTCTCCAGAACAACGGACCCAAGGAGAGCTCCCAACACTGGGATGGGCCTGAGCAAAGTGTCAGGCAGAATGACCCCAAAATCTGGGCTTTTTGAGGCAATGAGGCAGGAGGTGTCTTGTCCCACACAGTGGGATGCAAGGGAGATGAATCTTTTTATTTGCCCTGAGCAAGGGATTTCCCTAGTGGGCAGGGCTGCGCAGTGGTCAAGTTATGTGTCTCAGCCACTCCAATGACTCAGGGAACATAAAGGATTAAACAATCACACTATTTATTCAATATACTATCTTCAATACTCTGCAACAATGAGAGCTATGCAAAATCACATGTTGGGCAAATCTGAAAACAGTAGAACCCACGTGAAAGCAATAAAACCATGTGAAACAGCAAAACCAGACAAATTCAGTAACAGCAAAAGTTACACCTAATGGCAAGGCTTGGTGCATCTAAATGGTACTAACTATCCTCAGATAAAGGAGAAAAAGAGGATAGATGGGAAAATAAAAGGAGAAAAGAGAAAAAGGTGGGTAGATAGATATGTATATTCACCACTGGAGGATCCAGTGATGGAGTCTTTAGTTCTTTTGTCTGAAGATGAAAGGTTGACCTGGGGCCTCCCTCAGTGGGTACTTTTATAGAGCCAGTAGCTCTGGGTTCTTAAGGTGTGGTGCCATTGTTCACGCATGCACTACTTAGGTCCAGGAGCTTTCCCAGAATGAATAGGGAGCATTCCCGGCAGGGGTCTCAGGTGGTTCACTGGGTGGAGAACCCCGGTAAGGTGCTGGACCTTTACTTGACCTTGTCCTTAAGCATGCACTGTTGGAGGCTTGGGGCTGTGTAAGCTGGCTACAGCCTTCAGCGAGGCCTGCTAACCACAGCCCCTTCCTTACCTGCAGAGCCTGGGTTGCTTACATGTTTTTGAGACAAGTCCATGCAAGTTCCACATACATATCCTTTGATAAATCCTTGACAGAGGGGAATGGGAAAAAAAGGAGATGCGATAAGAAGCTATAGGTGAATGACCAGCCAAGAGACTGAGAGTCCCCCTTCTTTCAGTATTAGTGGTATGAGAAAACAGATGATGCAAGTGCAAAACTTCAAATTCAAAACTGATAATGAGGAACTTTTTCCCTGATAAAGAGGAACTTAAATTTTCACCATTTGTGAGATAAGACTTACTGCCAGTCGTTGCCAGAGGAAGTCAGAGAGTACAGAGGAACAGTGTGATTTAAAGAGGGTCCAGGCACACATCTGAGCAATGAGAACATCCAGGCTAGTAAGAGGCAGTGTCAGCTACAGGAGGAGAAAGCATCCTGCTGTGTATGAGAAGAGAGAAGGAATAGCGTGGGGCACTTGAAACACACAAGTCTAACTCATCTCTGCTTTTTTCTCTAGGATTTATGGATAAATGGGTATCATTTTCAGTAAAACACATGGCTAGTTGAGTAGCTAAAGAGCTGTGGAGCCTGGATGTGCTCTTTGGAGTGAGTTAACTGGGCCTTTCTCAACCTGTGTGTGTGAAGCTCCTGGGGCAGGCGAGGGCCACACAGTGAGAAAGCTTCCTCAGCTGCCTGCAGAAATAATGAAAACCTGGCCTGGTAGTGAAGTCCTCTAATCGAGGCAAGAAAATCTTCCTTCATAAATGCTCAGAGCTTAAGTTTTGTGTCAGTGCCTCCTTGCTGGAGCAGCCACATCCCAGTAACCCATATGGGAGAAGCTATATGTGAAACTAATAGTGAGCCTTTCCTCTGGAGTGGTATACAATGACTACTCAAACAGTACCACAGTCCTCTTCCATGGCCATTAGGAGAGGAGGTGAGAAAAATTCTCTAATTAGGTGAAAACTAAACATATTAAGGAATGTGGGCAATGGGACTTGGTGGACTCGCTCCTACATGTAGTAAGTATATCATGAGTCTGAGGACAGTGTTCAAAAGTCCTAGCATCAATGAGAGATCTATAAAGAAACTCTGACAACTACAAGAAGGAGTAAATAAATCAACAAACAGGAAGAGCCAGACAGGAATAAAAAAACAAACAATACCAAAAGACACTGAATCACAGCAAAAATGAGAGGCTGAATCTGCAATTCTTTCTTCTCCAGTGGCATTTAATTTCCCCTTTCCCACCATCAAAATTTCAGAAATTAACAGACAACTTCAGCAAAGCCAAACTGAAAGAGAAAGAAAAGGCAGCAAAGTCCTTAGAAGCTGCTTCATGCAGACTAAGATATGCCCAGCACCATCAGGAGGCATCCTCTACAAACACACAAAGGGACCAGGGTTTTTTTGATGGACATTTATTTTACATTCTCAAATGATTTTCTAATAAAATAAAATGCTCAAAATGTGTAATATGTGCAGTCCTCTGTAGGATCCCCTCTACTGCTGAATGTGCAGGAGCAGGGCAGTGCAGGGAGTGGGAGGAGAAAATGGGCAGGGGGATAAAACACCAACTGGCTGTCAGGGAGCTGGGCTCTGGCTGCCTCCTGCATTTGAGTACCCAGCAGAGAAAGGCTGGTGGAAAAGACAGTAAGGAGGGGCATGAGCGGGGAGAGAGAAGTGAAAGTGAAGCAGGCAATGGCTGCTGGTTCAAATACTTCCAACAGCTCCAAAGCATCTGTGCCACTTGCCCCCTTATTGCAGTGCTGGCTTTCATCTTGTCTTGGTATGCAATTCCCAGCCCTTCTGCAGGTGCAGAGCTCCCATGACCTCTTGAAATGCTCATGCCATCCCTAGACCCTCCTCGGAGGTCTGCATGTGCTCATCTCTCTTCAGCACAGCACACAGAGCTTCATCTCCCATGCAGACCAGGCCTGGTGCCCCTGCTCCAATCAGCACTCAGTCTGCTGGACTGTCTCTTTCTGGCTCTCTTCCATCTCCTTTGGCACAGTGACTGCAACTATCCGTTCCAGTGCTGGGAAGGAAGCTGGCAGACGTGCCTGAAAGAGAAGAAAGGGGCAGCGTTAGGTGTTGGAGGGACACAGACTGGCACAATTCGGGGCTTCTCCCTGCCGTGGAAGACACAGTCCTACTGCTCTCCACTGCAGGGTTCCCATTCCATCCTAGAGCTAGGGAAGACAAGCCTGTCTGATGCACGCAACTTCTCCTGGGGAAGATCGGCTCAGTGCTGCCCTCTCAGTGGTGTTGTGGGCAGACGGGATAGCAAAGACAGGACTTGTTCAAGAGAGAGAGCAAAGAATGATCCGGGCAACTGTCAGGCCATTGGCAGGTTCGATTACATGCCAGATTTTTACAATAACTTTCCAGAGAGAATAATTAAAGGCATGAAAGTTTGTGCAAAATGAGATAAGACCCAATTAAAGACAGAACCCCTTCCACATCTCGCTTTAACAAGTGACTTTCTAGACATTAGAAAAGAGACAGATATCGTGGTTCATGGTGGTGATAAAGTGTATTGTGCAACCTGGACAAAAAATACAACTGGGATATGGGATTAGTAGAATGGCACTGTAAGTGTGATCTCACCTCAGGAGAAGGGAGTGGGATTTTGCTGGCTGGTTTCTACCAGCCTGTATAGAAATAGTAAGCATAGGTCTACAAAGATCAGCAGTGGCACCAGTCATTAATGGCATAGAGTGTGTGGAAGTGCTGATGTGTGCTGTAGATATCCCAAAGCTGATGAGCCATGTTTGAAAGAATTAAATGTCACCGAAGACCCAGATATTTCAGTAGAATGGAATAAGGAGATAAAAGATGGTGAGTGAAACAAAACAGTACCAACTGTACACTGGTGGGTTCAGGAGATCAGAAAGGGAATGCCTACTGTGTTGGCAAGAGCTAAGAAAAGGATATCTGCGAGCTGCCAGTGTTAGACCAATGCAAGAAGAACAAAAGTAGCATTAGAGGATGCCAGAAAAGAAAGGGAGGGAAAGAGAAGATGTATTTGCTCCTCCTTATCTGCATTTTCATTAGGATGAGCCCAACAGGGAGTTTGTGCAGAGAAGGCCTGAGGACCATCGGTGGATCTCTGCTGCATCAGAAGAGGTTTGTTTACTTCACACAGCAAAGCCATGAGAGTATAAACACGTGCTGTGAAATGTTAATATTCTGTCTGGATTAGAGCTGCTTAAGCTAACAAAACTGGACATCTATGTATCCTATTTGGATGTGGGTCTGATCATCTCATCCTACTCCTAGGCTTGAACAGTCTAAAGAGTAAAGAGTAACCCAGAAATTTACAGAAACTTTGGATTACTCCCACTATCAGTGCTAAATAAGAGTGGATAAAGAACAAGTCACAAGCTGCTCTGGCAGTGCTCACTATATTTTTCTAAAGCCCATCTTGCTTCTGTTCTGATGCTGCCTGTCCTCAGCTTCCAGCCACTGGGGTTTACTGGGACTTTGCGTCACTGCTGTCACATTCCTTCTCCAGCTCAGGGCAGGCTCAAGCCCCCCAGCCCCCTTGCTGAGCTAAGTGCCCCCACCTGAGATCCCTCTGAGCCCTGGGGCACCGCAGCACTGGAAGGGAATTTTCACTATGGGCCCTCTCCAAGAAGCTAGGTAGAAGCAGCTACATCACACACAGTGCTGCATATTCATGAGAGGTATCCCTTGCCAGAAAAGAGAAATCCTAATGGAAGAATTTGCCATGTAATTAATTTGAAAAGAAACCATAAGAGAAATGCAGAGAAACAGTGTGATTTGTCTGCACAGTTTGTTTTCAGCAGCAAGCTGGGATACTGGAAGAAGTTGAGCAAATAAAGGGCTGGAAGCAAACAGCAGAGGCAGGAGGGCTGAGCCAGCAACAACAGACCCGAGTTAAGATCAGCATCTGGGAACCAATAGGCATTTGTATGGAATGAGAGACTACTCTGTTATATCAAAGCCTCCAAGAAAACGAGAGGAGACCTACAAAAGCCCTGGGGTTTACCTGCTTCTATTGCAGTGTGGCTTGATCTCTGTGAGAGTAAACAAGGAGCTTTTCAAGGCTGGGCTGCAAATGTCCCCTAGGAGTTCCAGCTCCTCCTTGGAGGTTCCTGACCTGTACCCAGTCACCAAACAAACCCTGGTACTAGCCAGACCTTCTGATACCTGCTCTACGACTTTTGCCACACGTCTGTGCACTTTCAGCACCACAGCCAGGGCCTCATTCCACAGATTTCCCTTCATCCTCTAGCTGCCATGTCCTTGAAACACTACATTGCTGGCTCTAGGGTACCCAGGGG
>PPHD01016910.1:0-15325 GCA_002909625.1 Bambusicola thoracicus
CTGGGGGCAGCCCCAGAGGTTTGTGTGAGCATGGGGAGCCCCTGGCACTGAGGGAACAGGCAGTGAGCAGCGGCTGTTCCTCCCCAGATTCCTTCCTCCCGGATTTTTTTCCTCCTTTCCAAAGTCATCAGCATTTATGTGAGCCATAAAGCTGCCTGAACCCTGCCCTTGCTATGAATGTTTTATTCAGTGTCCTTAGGGTCATTCCTCTGCATCAATAGGGACAGGAGCAGGAGACAATTCAAGAGCTGCTCTGTTCCCCACTTTGTGTATCCAGTAGAAAATTGATGACCTTCAGAGCTTCTCTCTTGCCAATGCTCACGTGTTGCCGTGTCCTGAGCTTGCCCAGCCCCAGCTCCTGCCTGGCCCCAGCAATGCCAAGCTCTCCTGGTGCTGGTGAAGCAGGCAGATCTCTTCCAAGGTTGATTAAAAAGAGCTTCAGCCATCGGGCCTGCTCCAGATATGTTTTACGCTTTAACCAAAATTGTGGTCAAGGAAGAAATCAGCTTCACCACCTCCTTTTTAGCCAGGAGTCCAACAATTGCAGCATCTTCCTGAAACACAGAAGTCTGGGTTTGATTATTACTTTTTCCTGTGGGAAGCCAGATGAGTCTTCTTCCCTTCCCAGCATATTATTGTGCTAAGGAATAACAGCAAGGAGAAGGTTTTCTTGCTTCTTCAGGAAGAGAAAGGTGATGAGCTCACAAGCCTGGCTGGCCAAAATGTCCCACGGCACTGATTTCACTCAAACCCATGTTCAGCCAACAGTATGGCAATAAAAGAAGAGGGACACAGGTTGTTTGCCCATTGTGATCAGCACACCAGTGGATCCCAGTCCCTGTGGTTGAACATGAAGCCTGCACAGCTCATGTAGCATTCCAGGCTGTATGCCTTGCAGAGTCCCTTTGTCACTGCCGAGCCATTAAACTGCGAACAAAGCACGGCTGAAATCTGCCCACAGCAGTAATAATAACAGTCCTAGCAATAACGGCGGTGCCACCACTTTGATCTCCTGTGGCGATGTTTTGTGGATAATTTCAAAACCTTCAATAAGTATTAAGAAGTTCTTAAAATGCACGGTAGGAGACTGGTGGGGAGAATCGTGCTCCTGCAGGAGGAGAAGCGACAGAAGGAAGCTGAAACAGAGAGCAGGGTGCAGGGCAGGAGCCGGGGTGCAGGGACTTGTCCTTTCCCTTGTCATATCTCCATTCTCTTGCTGGCACCTGTGGATTCCCAACGAATCTTGCTATGCAGATAGGGGGGATGGTGTTAGGCAGATCCTCATGGAAAGATTTCAGGAGCTGAGCTGCTCTGCAGTGTCAGGGTATGGACGAGAGGGAGCTGAAGCAGCCTGGCCACCATGCTATGCTGTGCAATGCCATATGATGCCATGCCATGCTGTGCCACGCTATGCCATGTCATGCTACACCACACCACCTCTCCCCAGCCTTCTTTTCAGCCAACAGTTCCCTTCCAGTGGCCGCCTCAACCCTAACTTTGTATCTGTTAAACCTCAGGTAATTGCTTTTAGATGGGTGTAATTAAGAAGCCATTAGTGTAAAGTTTCATTTCAGTTTATGCTTTGGTCTCCATTTGAGCAGAGAAATATGAAATTAAGGTATTAGCTCCTTTCAGAGAGATGAGTCATGAGCTAATAACTTTCAAGAGCTGTTTCTCAGCTGTAATGATTCTGCTTTTCTCTTTCCAAATCTTCTTCTTCTCCTCCTAAATTCTTGCTTCTGGAGAATTCATTTTAAAAAGATAAAAGGTGGAGGGAGGCTTAGTCAGAGATTGCTAGCAAGCCAGCAGTGGGATGGATGCCAGCATTCTTCCATGGAATTTCCAGCCAGGGATGTGCATGGTGACAGTGTGTGGGCAGTCTGTGATGTGTGTGGCACATGGGGGACACGGGACATGCAGCACATGGGGCTTTTGGAAAGGAAAGAGGGAAGCAATAGTGGCCGAAGTGTCTTGGGAGAGACCAGGGAAGGTGCCTGAGCTTTCCAAAGCACAATATATAGAAACAGAGAAGAGGGATATGACTTTGTCCAGGAAAACTGAAAGTCTCTGAGTGTGAGGTCTCCAAGGAGGAGGCCAAGCCCTGGCATGCAGCAGCTCCAAGGAATGCAATGTGACTCTAGGGCTGCAAGCTGGTCCACTCATGATGAGATGAACATTGACCTAAGCCATAGCTGAGCCATATGAAGTTCCTCCTATTGCCAGCCTGAGCCAGGAGCCAGTGGCCCTTCTTACCTCCCCTTCCTGCAGCCCTAAGCCCTTTCAGAGCCTCCCTCTCTTTGCTCTCTGCTTTCTGCCTGCCTCATCCCTGCTCTCCCTGCAGAGCACCAGCCAGGCACGTCCATCCAGCTGTGCAGCACTGCCCAGACAGATGTGCCCCAGCAAACAGCAGCCAGACATATGTGCCCCAGCAAGCACCGAGAGCTTGCAGCCGCAGCGTTCACACAGCCAAGTCAGTGGCTGCCAGAATTGCATCTACAGCTAATCACAGCTTAATTAAACTGCTCAGATGCTGAGAGAAGGGTGCTGCATACAAGGAAGGGAGTAAGAGGAGCGGTGTCCTTAGTTTGAGACTGTGAAATGCTACTGATCATCAATAATGCATTGCAGTAATGTTCCTGTATGAATTGGAAATGCCAGGCAATCAAAGGCCATATGTATTTAGCTTAGATCCACGTGATGCCCATGTATTTTTAATAGTGTGGCATCTTTTGAAGTGTGTTTATGAAGCACGGTGTTCCTTTCTGTAGCTGGGGAGGAAAGAAGCAGTCCCTGGCTGTCAGGAGTGCTCATCCTCCCCTCCTGGTCTGAGAGAGCACCCCTGTGGGCAGCAGGCAGCTGAGCACCAGGCAGGGACATTCCTTGTAACAGTAGAGTAGGCTTGGGATAAGCAGATGTCAAATATACAGGTGAGTGGGAAATAGTGGCTGATTTCTTAATCTATTCTTTATATAGGATGAGAGGTAATGGCCTCAAGTTGTGCTGTGGGAGGTTCAGGTTGGATATTAGGAAATTTTTTCTCCGTAAGAGTGGTCAGACATTGGCACAGGCTGCTGAGAGAGTGATGGAGTCAGCATCCCTGGAGGTGCTCAAGAAATGGGTAAAGGTGGCACTGAGGGACATGGTCAGTGGGTATGGTGGGGTTGTGTTGGTGGTTGGACTTGGTAATCTTACCAATCTTTCCAACCTTAACAATTCTATGATTAGATAATCATAGAATGTAATGTATATGCTGTCTTGTAGCTGGCAGAAAGATGGGAGGCTGGGGAGCAGAAGGGAAGGCTGGAAGCATTCATCTCCAGGTGAGCATTGGGCTGACAGATGATTTTACCCACGCTGAGACTGAGAAGGAGAGGGAGAAAAGGGAAAAAAGAAAAAGCAAGCCAAGTGCTTGGTTAGTGGGGCTCTTAAAGCATTAGGACAGCTAACCAGGGAAGCGGTGGGCTGCTGGAGCTTTTAAATCAAGCCTAGAGGCATTTTTAAAAAGATGTACTCTCGTTCAACTGGGAATTTTTGCAGCATTGCCAGCTCATGTCTTTAAAATGAAGAACTAAATGCAATGAGTTTCTGCAAGAGCTGCAAAGTTTGGGATGAAACTGAAATCCACGCGATCCCTGCAGCTGGCTTTTTACTGTGCTTGCTTTATGCTGGCCATGTTGCATTGTTGCAGGCATTGATGGAGAAAACCCCACCTTTTGCTAAGTTAACAAAAGCATTTGGTTATTCTGGGAAATCTCGGTGTTCCTGAGGGCGTTCCTGCCTGGCTCTGAGGTGCAGAACTGGGATGGATATCAGGGTTTTGGTGCTTCCAGCAGGAAGCTGTGACTTGCCAAAGGGAGAGAAGCTCCTGGAGGCTGCACATCTCAAATTCCAGCAAGGTCACAGCACATGGGGACCCAGGACAGCAGCCAGGTGCCCTGCTTCCTCCTCCTGCTCTCCCCTCCCCTCTGAATTGCAAGCTGCCGGCGCTGCAGGGAAATTAGCAAGCAGCCTATAAATTTTACATGAGTTCCTGAGACCAGAGAGAAATTAATTTGATGTTGTCTTTTGATAAAGATGTAGCCCCCTTTTCTCTGACTTCAAATTGTTGTCTTCCCACCCCCCTGCTTCGCAAACACGTTTTCTTGAAGGTTGCCGTTTGGTTCTTGTGATAATAGAAGTGCATAAATAAATGAATAACTCAGTTCAAATAACCCCCAGCTTGTAAGTAGGAACAGATAGAACACCACCCACGGAAGAACAACAAAATACTAATAATCAAATCAAGTCGAATCGCAGGCTGCTTGCCTCTGGTTTGGATTAGCGAGGTTTTTTTGTGCACGAGCATCAGTCACTCGCATGCTGCTGCCCGAAGGACTGGGTTTTCTAGGCGCAGCGTGGAGGGTTTGCAGCCCAAGCTACAAAAGCAGTAAGCTTGAGGCTGTCACCAGGTGTTTTGTGCACAGAAATGCTACCCGAGGCTTCGGTTCTTTACCGCGAGGCAGTAGGTGGCATTTCCATCTGCGCTGACGTTTTGGAGACTGGGAGGCAGGGTGTGCAGAGGTTGGAAATGGAGACGCGCTGGGAAGCGGTGGCAGCGCTCCGGTGGCAGCTCGTGCAGGAGTTTGTCCCCCAGCCTCCATCGTTGCCTTTGATCACTTTGTTAATGGTGTCTCAGCTCTTTCAAGTCCTGTGCAAACAATGGTTGGCGCCGTGTATTTTTCCAGGAGCTACCCGTGTTTGGAGTTAAAACGTTTCTTTTTAGATTTGGGAGGGAAAGGAAAAAAAAAAAAAAAGCTAAAAAAAAAAAAAAGCATTATAGGTCAAAGCCCACTTCAAATCGAATAATTTAGGGTTTGAAAATACGTTTGAAAGGAGAATGAAAGGAAAAGCAACAATTTAAAGAGAACTCCAAGCCTGTGTTTTATCTGGAGCGTTACATTTGCTTAAGAAATGAAGTTCTCTTCGCAGCGTTATTTAACCTCTTCACCTGGTTTTCCCTTAAGCTGATTCTGAAAATTAAAACGCTGCTGTGAAACAAAGAAAAGTTTAGCAGGAAAAAACTTTAAACAAAGCTTTTCACGAAGCTCTGGAACACTTAAAAGACTTTGAAAATCCCTTCCGCTCCCCTTTGTTTGGTCCAAAACTTCTCATCAAGTTTGATCCCCATTCACAACGGACCGAAACAGAACGTTTCCATTCAAGTTTCCATCACTTTGTGAACCAGCCCATGCCAAGGCTTCCTATGGCGGTGACTCAGCTGTCTTCTGCCTCTGCCCTTTTGGCACACATGCACTTTCCACCTACAGGTTTTCTTCTTTGTCGATCCTTCCTTCTACATATGACACATTCCCTTATTTTGCCAGATAGACGTTGCCATTTCTCTCCTCATCTGCCTCCTTTCTCTTTTCCCATGTTCCTGATCACCTCCTTAGCACCAGAACCGATTCCTTAGATCCCACTTGAGGAAGATGGATGTTGGATGTGGTGATGGACTTTGCTGTCTCGTGGTTTCCTCTTAATTTACCTGCTGGAGTGGAAGAGGTCCCCACTCCACAAGCTGAGATTCTCCAGATATTATTCTCCTTATATATCATTCTTCTAGAGATAGCTACGTAACCACTGCACATTGGGTTTCATATATATTTTTGAGAGCATAGTTTAGAGGCCACTTTGGAAGGCAAGAAGAGATGAGAGCGCATAATAGAAACGTGTGACATCTGCCTCTCTCTGGGAGACTTTGCTTTGATTTTTCTTGAATTGTTTTTTGTCTGAATTTTTAATGTAAAGAGTTAGGCAGCTTGTCACTCCCTATGTATGGAAAACATAATGCTCTTTGATGTTCTCAGTTGCTATGTCATGTTTATGTGCTCTGACAGTCTTTGAACTGTGGCTCACTGCAGACAATGGGAAGGGAGCCGCAGAGGTGTGGAAAGGACTTGGAAAGAGCCCCATTTTCTGCTCTGGAAACAGCAGCATTTCCCCACCATCCACACTGGTGGCCAGAGCCTTCAAAGCAAGAGAAATTTTGACTGAAAAAGCTGCATGAATAGGCCAAGGGTTGCAGTATCTCTCTGGGCTATGTCAACATTCAATGGTTTTATCAAGCATTAGAGATTTTCTGAAACTTCCAGTAATTTGACAGGAGGAAAACTTCTGAAGCTTTGCAGAATTATTATTAGTGTTATTTAAAGTAAAATTCAACAAAAATAAAAATCCATATTTCACCCAAGTGCTGATCACAATGACAGGAGCTGCTAGTAAAATAAATACATCCTTTCTGTAAGTTCTTCGTAGCTATCCAAGAACATAAAGATGACAGGCGGCTGTTGCGAGGAAATTAGGAAAGAACACGCCAGGATCTGCTCCAACTGAATACTAACATACTAAATAAACACCTGAGATCCCTGGTGATGCCACCCAGAAGAGGCCCTCTTTCCTTCTGATCAGCACTATGACACTCAAAGAAGGAGAATCACAGTGCCGTGTGCTGTAGATCACTTAGCATGGCTTAGCGCGGTACTTAATGAGCTTCAGGGCACAATGCAAAGTGTGTGAGTTCACGCGGGTCTTTCATTAAGAACTACAGCCGGACCTTTATTTAGTCATTCTTTCAAAGTTTGTTTTAAAAACTGCCCAGATTCAGCTGCAAAGCAAACGGATCCAAACACCCATGGAGCTGTTATTGCAGGGCCAGCAGCAGGGAGAGGAGTCACAGTACTGGCGCTGTCATGCTGGATACTGGGAACAGTGAGAAGCAAAAGCTTGCTAGGTTGTGTGCATGGGCACGCTGGCACAAAGCACATGTGAAATTTGTCTTTTTTTTCCTCCTCTTATCATTCTTTTGCCATTCTGTGAATGCACAGAGGCTCTGCCCCTTGGTGAGCAGCTCTCACCAAGGGAGAGTGAGTGGGACTGGGAGTGAAGGGGAGCTGAATTTGGTTCTGATTCTGGCATGGCCAACAACACTGCCTTCCTCTGCATCCCTGAGGCCACCTGCCTTACACAGCATGAGAGAGAACCCCCCCTAAAGCCAACTTGGAGACCTGCAGAGGGACCAAGCACTCAATTCCCTTTTCTTCTCCTTCTTCTGAGCACGAAACCTAGCAGACCCCTTCAGAAGAGGCTCCCTGTCACAGGAAAGGGCTCTTTTGTATGCAAGTTGCAGCATCTATTTTTCAAGATAACCTTTATTTCATGTACCGAGTGTTAGCTTTGCTGAAAAAGAGAAAAGCTGAGATAACTCCTTCACCTGTGGAACATTATTACGCTTACTGGAAAAAAGAAGAATGAATCGTTCTGGTGCATGATAATGGAGGTGGAACAAATCAGGCAGAAGCAGGTGCCAAATGGCACCTCTCTCTGTTTCTCCCCACCTGGCTGTCTTTGCAATCTCACTCTCTTTTCTCTGTCTGTCTTCCTATCTCCAACACAGGCTGACTGTTCTCTCTCTCTCTTCTCTCATTACCTATAAATTCTCCATTTTTCTTATGCACAATATGTGCTCCTCTGGGGCTCATCAGCAAAAGCCCTGACCGACGGCTCTATTATTTGCATTGTGTGTTGAGGTGGTGGCTGGGGTCCTGCCCTGCTGTGCTCGGTGCTGTACAACCAAAGCACAGAGTATTGCCTTCTGCAGCAAAGAGTTTCCAGCCTAAAAATTTTGTGGCTCACGTTTGGCTGCAAATTGGTCTGTGGGAACATCTTCCCCCTGGGAAAAGGCTGTTCTTCGGGTAATAGGTAAAATGTGAGTGCTTCACTGGAGTACTCTAATTCCAATGACATTTCAAAGGCAAAATATTGAATCAATTTGAAATCAAAATGGATTTAAAAATTTTTATTATTTTGGCTGCTTTCTGCTCCATTTCCCACTTGTTTTCAGTTCTATATTAGAATCTTAATTTTATTCTGTTGCATATCTATATATGATCCAGTACTGCAGAATGAAACGGAGCCTCAATAATAGAAAAATGAAGCATTTCAGTAGGTGGTGGCATAACTTCTGAAGAGACATACTTCAAAAACATATTTTCTGACTTGGTCCTGTCTGAGACATAAACAAATGCTTAGTTGCTAAATTTCTCTGGAGACAGAATGCCTGTTTTCTCATCAGATTTAATGATGAGCCTTAAGAAATCTTGAGTTTGATCAGAAGGAACAAGGCACATTCGAACACGTCTTTGGAATTGGATACTGATATTGCAGTGTGACAGTGATGTATGGGAGATGTTCCCCCGTCCCTCGGTGCCCCATCCTCCCTGTGAACACGTGAGTTATGCCTTCTCCTTCTCCCAGCCATCCCGTTAACGCCTCATTGGAGAAATGATTTCAGTAGAGGAAAGAGACTGCTTGCTGCAATTGCAACAGGCAGCAAACCCAACTGGACACCAGCTGTCTCGTGTACCCCTGTCGCAGTATCTCCTCGCAAAGCTGTCAGCCCAGGGATGCAGGAGGTGGCATGGACCACTGAGTACATCTTGAAGGGAGAGAGGACATCCCGACCAGGATTAGGACTTTAAACGAAAACCAGAAATAAAATTAATGATCTGGGAAGAGCATCTTAGCAGTCACTCATCCCATCACCACAGAGCACAACCGCTGAGGGCTGTGGGTTTATGCTCTAATCAGGGCAATGTGTTTGCAGAGCTGGCGATTTCACATCAGCTGGATCCTACTGGCAGGGGAGAAGTTCTGCAGCCCATGCCTGGGTGAGCTCTGTGCACACGGAATAGCTCCCAAAGTTGCTACACAGAGTCCGTGCTGCACCATAAATTACAGGGTAGTTATTTCTTAGTTATTTAGCAGTTACAGTGTAATTAGTTCCACTTAATGTCAACTTTTGTCAATACGTCTTCCATTAGCCAGAAAATTATGGCCGGGTTTTAAAGCAATGGCAATACATGAGCTTCCGAGCTGGGAGTCATAGAGGGGAGGAGGAGAGGTGCTGTGGGGAGAGGACGGGGCTGCTGGGTCAGCACTGCGCTGGCCCCATCTCCTCTGCACTCCTACAGCTCACACGTCCTTGCATCCCCATGTGCACTAAGCACACGTCTTTTCTCCTAGATCAATATTGCAGCCCAAACTGCAGAGAGGAATCAAACAGATCCCTGGAGAAGTTCGCTTTGGCTGCTCAGAAGCAAACAAACAAGCAAGCAAGCAAATAAAACCCAATATCTGCCTTAAAATAGCATATGCTGCCTATATTTTATGGAAGAGCTAATTAAGAAGTATGCTTTAGGTTTTGGAGATCCAAGCTTTTGTTCAGAGAGGGCTTTGTTTCCAGTTTGCGGCTGCTTTATTCTTGGTCATCACAGGAAGTCCTTCTGTTCCCACCCCCAGAAATATTAAATAAAATAAGATTCCTGATGGCTTTTTTCTTTTTCTTATGAAACTGTAGATATCATATATGGATATTTCTGGATTTCAGTCCTTACTCCAAAAAGCTCAGGGTACCGCGCTTTAGAAGCTCCAAGGTATATGCTCCCGTGTTGCAAGGTTCTGCGCAGTGAAGGATGAGGCAAGTTGGCTTTAAGGGTGCTATCCTTCCTCCTGAAAGACCTTCCACTTTAGGGCATCATCAGCATTCGGGAGCAGTTTTAGTTAGAAAGATTCCCTTACCTGTTTCAAACTTCAAAACGACTGCACAATCTATTGACTGAAGTGCTAACGATGGAACTATTAGGAAATAGCAAAACAAATTCTGTTAAGATTACTTTGCAATGAAGCAGATCCATATAATTCTCCCTTTGTTTGTGCCACTAAACCAGGTCTCCTGTTATGTGCCTAGAAGTAGAAAAGAGTCAGCATGGATCCGTTTTTTTTTTTTTTTTTTTTTCTAATGACTTTCATAATTCCAGCCTCCAATAGTCCCCTCCATGTAATTTTCCTCTATGAGTGCGCTGTGTTGATTTCACACAGGGCCTGCATATGCTAAATCTGGTCCTTGAAGAAGAATTAAGTATTCAGTTCAGGGAAAAAAAAAAGTCAGGCAGAAGGAATGTAACGGTAATGTTAGTATTAATACATCCTCCAAACATATAATGAAGTTCTTTCGGTTGCCTTGCACCCCTCTGTGTCCACCAGGAGGCCAGGGACAATGGGGCTCCTCCTGCTATTATAAAATAAACAATAATAACAACAACAGCAATAAACATTTGCACCACAGAATTTTTCCTGACAAATATGAATTTCAAAATTAATGTGCACAGCAATACAGCGGTGATTGCAACTTCCTACAAATACGGATAATAAGACCAGGGGCATATGACTCAACTGGCTCATTGCAAATGAAGCCCCGAGACCAACTACGAACTCTCAGAGACTTTATGCATACATACACCAAAGCCTCCAACTATGCTTGAGTAAT
This sequence comes from Bambusicola thoracicus, assembly GCA_002909625.1. Taxonomy (NCBI): domain Eukaryota; kingdom Metazoa; phylum Chordata; class Aves; order Galliformes; family Phasianidae; genus Bambusicola; species Bambusicola thoracicus. Next base: position 10,364 of record PPHD01016910.1, read on the forward strand.
GAAGTACTGTAAGAAAAAATCATGATCTGAGGAATTCCATAAGCAAAAATAGAAGACAAATACCTCTGATAAATAATGCATTGAAAAATACTCACTCAGCTGAGTCCACTTTGCACAGGTTTACATCCATATGGAGTATTCCTTCTCTCTGTGGGCAACCTCATCCCAAATACACTGAATGAATACATGCAGAGATTTGTGGCTGTTTCTCTTGAATATTTCAGACCGTGTTAGATAATTCTGCCCCACAAAAATCACTTACTTTAGCAATCCAGGAGAAAAGCAATTAACTGTGTTAATAATTGGGTCGTAAAATACTGTATAATCAGCAAGGACTGGAACCCGTGGTGTTTTGACCACAGTTGTCAGTTGGAAAACTGCATGGAGGTTACCTCGGTCTGCACATGGGGATAAAAATGTCTTGAGCACAGAAACAAAGCCAAGGGACTTCGCTGGGGCTGCAGGGAGGTGGCAGGTCCAGCCCTCACCTGTAGAAGTCCTGTGCCTCGAAACCACCTGGGGAAGCACATTTATTGCCCAATGGGCAGGTTGTTGCAGGATGCCACCATTTCCTCCACGGAGAAACCTGATGCTTTCTCTCACTGCCTGTTATTTTTGCAGAGATGAGGCCTCACTGCCTGTCAGCGCTGCCCACTCCATCCCAAGCAGATACAGGCCTTCATTGGGCACACAGCAGGAGGGAGGTGGAGAAGTCGGGGAGTGAGGGAGCTAAGACAGGAACTCTGACAGGTGTTAACATGGGAAGGGGAAACCAGAAGGAACACCAGTGGCCCCAGGATAATTTCTACCTCAGGGCAGGGGCTAGAAGGTCCTCAATGACGTCAGGAGAGCTTCTATTGGCATCAAGTATTTGTCATCTCATTTTGCCTCTCCTACACATGTCCACGTCTACCAACATTGAACCTACGTCCAAGCTTTGCTGTTCCAAATCTGGAAGGTGTTGGCTGAGCAAGGGGAGGATGTACTGAGTCAGGAGCCCCGTGCTGCATCCGTAACTTCTGGGGCTCCGTGATGGAAATGAAAAACAGCTACCACCCACAAAAGCCATGTGGCAGATGCTATGGAGTCACAGCCCAGGCCCATCTGTGAGGCTGGTGGGTGTGGGATGCTCCTGGTCCCTGGAACTGCAGTTTGCCCACTAGGGGTTGCATGTGAATGCAGTGGCAATGACCTGGTTGTTGGTAAGGAGCTCTCTGGCTCCTCACATGGTAATCAGAAACACATCATGCTGTGTCCACATACAAGACCCAGCAAATTCAAGGCCTGTTCTTCTGCCAATCACGTAGTTGAGTCTTGCAGGCTGGACAAACAAGAAGTCTCTGGTAGCTGCAAATCTCTACTGTGGCCATAATTTGGGACTCAGAAAAACAGAAAGGACCTTTCACCTCTGAATGTATAAGGAGTTATAAGAGAAAGAAAGAGAGAAGTAGGAGTGAGATGCAATAGAGATCAGCAAGAACTGGGAGCAGAGACTGTGTGTTCTTAAAGAATCAACTATACGCATAGAAAAGGGAATTACCCAGGGGAGAGAAGTGTGTGTGCGGAGCTGTGAGAAATGTTATGGAAGAAAGATATTAAGGCGAAGCTACTGATATTTGAAATGTTATTTGAAGGGAAGTTTTAATCTGATAGGGCGCAGACAGAGAATTAATGGATTTTCAATGAGTTGCATATCGCTCTGGGACAGTGTCAGGAACAAAGCGAAGTTCCGCTGCTGGAGGTCAATGCCACATCCCTGGCACAGAGCATGCCGTCAGAGAAGAAATCAAAAAAGCAATTGAGAAATAAAGTCTGCTAAATTCCTTGGAGATGAGCAAGAGAGTCAAAAACAAAAACAAAGCCCGTAACTCCTATATCAGCTCTCCTTTTAATTACCCAGGAGTTCAGGTTGGATGGCTAGAATCAAGAGTGGGGATGTAAGCAAAGAAAAACAGGTAACTGGGAGGCTTCTTACAACTCCTTCAGTGTAAAAATGGATAACATTCACTATCCATTATCCTCTAGCGGGGCCAGGCAGAAACCTGCATTTGTGCATCAGTAGGTGTGTGGGAGGCTACAGAGAAACAGGTTGGGCTGACAGCAGGAGCAACATGTTCTGGGGAGCACTTGTCACGATGTAAAGCCCGATTGGCACCACTGGTCTTGAACCACTGCATCACCCTTCTGCCCCCAGTGTCCTTCAGGACTTGGTAGTTGCTCTGGAGAGTAGAAGCTGTCATTTAGAAGACATTGCTATTGAAGAGCAAGTGAGGAGGTGAAGAGAGAAAGAAGAAGTGGAGCTAAAAAACAGAATGGGGAAAAACTGTGTTCTTAGAGTGGGTAACTCATATGGCAGAGCAGGAAGATCCTTATTTCGATAAACACCAGTATCTTAGGAATGAATTAAATTCCCTGGGCAATCTAGAAATCTTATCAGTTCTGTAGCTCTTCTTTTTTTTTTCCACTGATCTGTTTTAGTCAATCTTGATTTCTCCTTGTTTCTTTGTCTCTATTTCTTACTCCCTTCTTTTTATATGATCAGAAGCTGTAGATCTCTTGTGGTGTTTCCCAGAATCCCAGTTAAGGTCTTGCTGACATCTAGCAAGCAGAAAGTGGTGGGGGCCATGAAGGCAACGAAGCAACAAGTTTAATCCCTCCTATCACTGAAGTCTTTCTACAAAATGCACAGCATTTGGGTTGGATTTCTGGTTTAAGCCCCAGCATTTCCTTTCTCCTAGAGAAATAGGGCCTAGGTCAAAGCCCCAGAAAGAAAATTATCAGTTTGCTTCATTATGCTGGAGGCAGATGGACAGAACTGGGAGATTCTATGTAGGTACTTCTGAAAAGGAAAACTGCAGCAAGTCCAAGACTTTCAGGGAGAAAAAAGTCTAGAGAAAAAGATCTATTTTAGAAAAGCCCCATCAACCATGCATTCAACTGGCATTTGCAATCAGCCATGAGACACAAATGCAGTCAGGCCTCCTTATTTCTTAATTCTTGTTTCATATATTGATGCCATCAGTAATATTATGTATAACCAATTAACAAGAAAAATGTCTCTCAGCAGTGAGTTGAATTCTTCATTTTATCTGATTCAATTCCAAACTATCCCAAGAATTCTTCTGAGGGTGAATTTCTTTCAGTGTATTATGGAAATACAGCACACCTTTTAATCACAGCAGACATCTCTATTTAGGTGGCAGACTGGAAAATGTCTTCCGTTCAAAGTGATGTGTTCTTACCTGACTGAGACCTGAGATAAAACTCCAGCTGATATCGTGGTTTCAAGAATCAGCAGACAATGCGCTTCTAAACCTTGAAACTGAGTCATGCATTATTCTTTGCATTTGGATTTTTTACTCATTTCCCCGTAACTGAACTTCACTCCTCCACCCCCAATGAACAAATAGAAACCAATTACATCTGGAGAAGGATGGCATTATGACTAAAGCACTCTACTGGGACACTCCACTGGGGATTTTCTGGCCACTCCACTGTCTCCTGCTGCGATTGGTTTTGTATGGGGTATTGTCAGCCTTTATCTCTGGGTCTAGAATTAGGAAGGCATTATGAATAGAGACTCAATGAAAGGTCCTGATGGCTTTCAGAGTTGCAAGTCAGTATCTTGTCCTTAGAAGTTGAAATGTCCAGAGGTGGACTGCAACAGCCTCTTGCCATCGATGTGCCCAGAAGAGGTTATACTTTTTTTTTTCAGGATTGCCATTCATACCTCTGGATTAAAGTGATGGGAAATGGACAGGGGGCTTTATCAAGTGACTCAACCACCAGCATGCAAAACAGTCACCTAAGATTTCCATGTCCTTTTACAGCCAGTGAAAAGACGAGCCAATTCAGTGGACAACTTGGAAGCCAAATATGGTTTCATTATTGAAATTAAGTTACAATATGAGCGTTAATTATAATGTGTCTCTGATCTGTGGTTCCTCATATCATAGAATCATAGAATGAATGGCTTGGGTTGGAAGGGACCTCAAGGATCATCAGGCGGAAAACAATATTCCTGTTTTATTACCGTTTCTAATCAGAGTATGCGCTCTTTCAAGGCAGGAATCTCATCCTTCATTTTGCCAACGTGTAGCATCTTAACAGATTTGGACCCAAAAGACACTCTCTCAGTATAAATGACCAATGAGCTCTTATCATATTACAGTAATACAAAGGAAAAGATGAAGCTTAAGCTTAGATACAAATCCCAGTACTGCCCAATGATGCAGAGTGTGGAAGAGTTATATATACATCATCCTATCTGCTCCTCTGCTGCCTGTTCCCATTTCAGTAAGGAGATTGAATTTAAGTCGTAGAGAAAGGTGGATCTGTTCTGCAGTGCAAAGAATGTATAAAGCCTCAAATCGGGTAATAATAGTAACTCCCATTCTGGAATCTTTTCAGAAGAAACCATTTACAAGTAGCTTTTTTTGAGCAATAAATATTTTCCTCTTTTTCTTTTTTTTTACTACTGCAAAATCTTTAACAAATAATCATTTTACACTGTACAGTTCATCAATAAAAGCAATAAAATCAGGTTATGTAATAAATTAAATATGATTTGCAGTTGAAAGTAATCGTGCTTTCAGGCACCAGCTTCTTGTGACATTAAGGGCTCTGGCAAACAGGTTTAATATTTGTGGAATGAACAGAACTATTGACAAGCAGAGAGAGAACTAGACAGCAAGTGAACATCGTATTAATTTTTCAGAGGCCGATATTGTTTTTCCTGCTGACATCGCAACAAACTTTCAGAGCTGGCTTTAACTGCGGAGGGTTTGGTAGTGGTTGTAGTGGATTTTTTCTTGATCTCTTTTTCTGCCACGTTCGTGTCTATTTGGAAGGGAGAAGGAAGGAGAGAATAAAATAGTGATGGCTCTCAGAAAATAAGGGAAGGGGAAAAGGAAGGGGAAGGGAAGGGGAAAGAAAAGGGAAAGGGAAAGGGAAAGGGAAAGG
>PPHD01016911.1:0-15324 GCA_002909625.1 Bambusicola thoracicus
AAAAAAAAAAAAAAATGCTGTCTTGCTTTTAAAGACCTATACTTCATATATGTTAGTAAGTTGTTAGGGATATCCACTGCCATATATAACATAATTTTATTAAAGAATCTTCCTGAACACAAGAAACATTGTCTGTCAAGTTTCCTGGGGAAAAAAAAAAAAAAAAAAAAAAAACTGGGACAGGTTTATTTTGATTACTTGTTAATAGAGTATTGGGTACGTAACAGCCTTTGCTCTTCAAATGACAGATTTCAGGTTGAATTTATCCACACAAATTAAATCATCTTGCCCAGAAAAATCTGTCATTTTCATGATGTTTATAAAAGCAATAAAAACATCACGAAAGGGAACTGTTTATATATAAGCCTGGCATAGGTAAACACAGTAAATCATTAATCTTTTTCACACTGTAAATGCTATAAGGAAATAGCTTTTTCAAAAATAAATCTGTAACCTATTACTTTATTGTACTGACAAATCAGCAGTAGACAATAACACTGTCATAACAGTATTAGTATCCACCATACAACAGTTACTAAATAATATTTGCTTTGTTTTCTTTACTTGATAATAGTTCTTTGCAGAACAACTGACACTGTTGTTCCTCAGGCTTCCGCCATGCATTATTGCATGAAATAACAGAAATGTTTTATGTGCTGCTGACAATCACATCAGGAATTTCAATGGTTGGTGAAGCTCCACTTCATGAAAAAAAAAAACAAGCACTCAACAAGGACTCTCCACAGACAAACGCTATTCAGAGGTAAGATGCCAGGTTTTTCTAAAAGCAAAGCGAGGCTACACCAGCATACCTCACAGATCAGCTGGGGAGATGCAAATAACTCCGCAGCCATCAGTGGATGGTGCTTATTTCTACACGGCAAGGACTTGTTCCATAATAAGAAACTGAGTCACTACACAGAGAAAACTTCTTGGAGCAAGGAATGAGTAAAAAGAGGTCCTGAAGAACACCTAGAAGATGGTGGCACTGCTGCTTCCCCTCCTCCTGTTCCTGTTTTTCCTGCAAATCTTGACTCAGAAAACTTGTTTCATCAAAGTTTTCAAAGAACTGGGAGGGGATTACTGCCCCTCCGTCCCTTCTCAACAGGCATATTTCCTACAGTGCAGGGTTAGACAGTTTCACTGGTTCCAGCCATATCAGAAATTCACTTTCTCAGCATTGTGTTGTCTTCTTCCATCCTTCTTTGGTGAGGATGACTGTGATAGCGGGGTCCTCAGAACTAAAGCTGCCTCAGAAAAAAATTGCAACTTCTTAAAAAACTCTAGGGAGTAAACAGGACTCAAGGGCTTTTAACCTCTTGGGAGATGCCATGGTATCCTTTCTCAGAGACATCGGGCGGGCATGCCTCCAGTTGGGGTCACCATGAAGAGATTACTATCCCTGCAGATTCATTTTAAGCTCTGGACTTTATCAACCTATTCTTCAAGAAGTCTGGCAGACACTTGGCATTTAAGTATCATGCTTATTCTAGCACTGGGTACAGCTATTTGGCAGGAACCACAGAGAATTAAAACAGCAACGCATCAAATGCACTTGTGAAACATTAGGATATTTCGAACACAACACAGTTAACTTTGATATCTTCTTTAATTGTGAAAGCGTAGTGGCATTATCCTTGATCTTGATCATGCTTTACTAGTCCTGTGACTGTTTCATGTATATAATCACAGGATTATTCTGCATACATGCATCTCTTGGACCCTACAGTTGTCTGTCTCCTTCCTTGAAAAAATTCCCATCTGGAAAGCAGAAAGTCTTATAGCGTCTTCACAAAGACTTGGAAGCAAAGAAACTGCTCTTACTAGCTTTCAGCATCTTCACTGCTGTCCTTTCAACGGTCTTCAGAAATGAGGAACACTAGGCCTGGATGCTACAAGATGCTCTAGGAATTTCTGTCTGCTTTTATAATCTAAAAAACTTCACACAGCTAACATAAATAACTGCAACTTGTTCATACTGGCTGCATTAGTCTGTGAGGTCTTCCCTGTACTTATTTCTTCCCCAACCAAACACTGGGGAGAATGTAATAAAGTTACAGCTCTTGGACCATTTAATTTAGCCCACTTTGAGAAAAATCTTTTTCTGCTGAAGATTCCAATATGATACCCTGTGTCAGCTTCTGACGGCAGACATTTTACTGTCTAAGGCCTTAGGGACATTGCAATTCCTGGTCTCTTGGTAGCCTACTCTCATTGATTTGACATTATTCAAGTACACTCTTCACAGATCTATTCTGTAACATCTACTATAGCTTTTAGCTCTGGTCTGTTGGTAAACTCTGTAGTTTCAGCATTAATGCCAGCTCATTCCTACTTGGTGTCATTCACTCTTACTGATTGCATTAACAACTGGTTACTGCTTTTTTGCACCAGAGCATTTGGGGCAGGCATTGATTTTACAAATCAACCCTGCTTCCTTCCTCAGATTAGTATCAGCTACTCCAGGGCCCTAAAAGATCCACATATACAATAGCAACTAAAAGACAGGGAAGAACACATAATTGATCATATATCCAATCAAGACCAATCAAATAACTGGCTTGTGTTGAGAAATGAATGTACTCATACCAACATACACAGTGAAAACTTTATGCTGGCCTGAGAAAAAGTAACAAAAAACCAGGACTGTCATCTTGAACAAAATCTTAAATCGGAGAACTCGACTGATATCACAAAACAATTCCAGAGCTGCATCCTGATCAACAAGCTATACAGTATGGTTGACTTCCAGAAAATAAAGCAACCACATCCTCCTCTGTGAAGAGAATTTAAAGAATAGCCAACTTCAAGCTGATAATAAAAGTGTAACTTAGAATAGCATCCTTTTTTTTTTCTTAATGCATTTTGATCTCAGTATATACGCAACATTTTCATTAATCATTTCCCTCCTTATGCTATAACATACAATAGAATTATATAAAGATTATTATTAAATTTGGATAAGAAGTTAAGGAACAGACCCCTCTTACACAGTACGCCTAAGGAATTGACTTGGAACAAACATAAGGGAACATATCGTTCTTGGGAACATGCTAAGTAACATCTTGGTGGAGATAGCTCAAAATTATGAAAAGCTTGGATTCATAACTAAAGAAAAATATTTTGCCAGCAGGACACACAAGAAAAAACAAATACTTCAGGCTTAACGCAGCGACCAAAATAAATAAATAAATAAATAAAATTATCTCTTTTAACATTTAGATAAGGTTGATTTCAATTCTAAGCTGACACATTCAGTGTTTACTCTGAAGAAGGCAAAATTAACATTTCATTTCTATTTCTGTTATATTATCAACCATATCACAGTCATCTATCAAGCATAACGAAGACAGTGGCTCCAGAAGTTAAAGGACTGTTCCAGGCATTACTGAGAAACAGCCTGGTCAATGTAGATAACAAGCCATGGTATATTTTACCTTTGTTTACCTCACTTGGCACGTGGAAAAGAGTAGGCATACTATCAACAGTAAACAGCACCATTAAAACCATGATCACATTTGATCACGATCTAAGCAAGACCTGTAATGTGACATCTGAAATATACCATGGAAACCACAGGATCATGCAACTAGTTATGCTATTTTTTTTTTTTTAAGTAACATTTTTCTAATTAGAGCAGTAAATGGGACAATTCCATATAAACTAATAGCTACATTTAAATGTTATGACCAATATCTAGCACCATGGCTGATAAATAGATAAAATCCTATCAAGCACAATTACCCTCTCCATACAATGGAGAAAAGCATACAGATAAACCATACTGAAATACTGAAATAATAAAATGGGCTAGGAAGGGAATATGAGCAAACAAATGATAGCTTGATGAATACATGAAGGATATCCTACTACTAGATAAAGACTTCCCTTAGAGGAATAAGCCCATGTACAAGTTCACAAGCTAATCATGAAAAACACCAAATATTTGGATCAGACTTGCCTGTCTCTGTGGCTGAAAATGGTCTCCTCATATCTGAACACAGTTATAAAAAGAAATAAGGCATTCCCCAAGCCTGAACTGATGAATTCCTTCCCTTCTGGTAAGAAGGGAAGAATACCAGATTGAAAAACCGTATCTAAAAGATGTTTTCAATAGTTTAGCTGGGAAAGGAGTAACTCCAAGAAGTTCTCATCAGAGGAATATATTTGTCTGCTGGGCTCAACTACTGAAAAGGCTCAAGTTTCTTTGCTCATCTCATTCATGTTGATATACTGCAGAGAAATTATCCAACTTGGCAAACCACGTAGTCTCTGAAGTACCAGAAGCAGTCCTATATGCCAAATTATTTGAAATAAATTCAGCCTGAACACTTATTTATGAGTTCTTCTATTGGAAAATGAAGATAATATATATGATCACTTAACAGGAATGTTCTTTGACAAATTGCAAAGTGTTGAAAATCCACCAGTGAGACTGATGTCATAAAAATGTTTTTAAAAGACAATATTCATCTCAGCAGCCACAACTTAAGAGAGCACCCAGCCTCAAAATGCAGACAAAGCATTCAGTTTTGGCTGCACTCATCTACGCAATGGGGCAAAAGCGTTTTGTTAAGGTGCTAGTGCCAGAGTACTTACTGATTTATCTAAATAATACAGTTACTGGTGATTGCTGCTCTTCCTCTGAGGTTGTTCATGTTCATGGTAAATGACTCCAAGGGTATGCTCTAGTCTAAGTTATCCAGAGACAAGATCAACATTCCCAGCTGAAAAGATGATGTGACACTGCTCTGCTGCTCAATGCGTGAAGATTTCAGTGATCACATAGTACTTAATGTGATCTGAGGTCCAAGTGACAGAAATTAAAATTTCTAGAAAGGAAGTTTCCTCACCATGCTGCTGAGATCATTTGCACTGAAGTAGGAATCACGACTCCTTGTAACAGTTCCACAGCTCAACTGCTGCAACTGCTCCCTGGCACAAATTGAAAACCACAAGCAGCTGAGACAACTTTTCATGAAACAACTTTGCTTATGTCTGACAGCAGAGGAAAGCTTGTGTTCTGAGGGTCTTCAGAAGAAAACTGGTGGGTTAATAACACTGACCTAGATGAAATTCAGCACCTGCCTCAAGTAAATATTTGGGATGATCATTCAGGGATTTTTATGCCTTTTGTTAGGGTGGAAGTGTAAAGTAAATAGGCTGGAATTTCACTGCACACTGGCACAAGCAATAGCTGCTATGAAGGCTGTCTCCCTGAGGAGGTGCCATAGCAATCAGTTTTAAAGGTTGATTTGCAACACTGGGGCAAGGATCATATCATCAGGGCAAAGTACTTAGCTCCAAGGAAACTCTGCTGTAGGAACTAAGCCTGACAGATTCTGGAAACAGAGAGAGGCTCACTGCCACGAAGGTAAGCTTAGTTCTTAAGTTGCTATAAGGGAAATGGATCAGCAAAATTCCATGCTTCTCTTTTCCTTCAGGCCTCCTCTAACAGACCACAAATCATTGCAACACAAAGGACTGCTTGCAACTTACCCTTGCGCAGGCAGAACATGGACAAGAAGGATGAAGAATAAGTACTTCAAAAAAAGAAATCAACATTTTTTTTCAAGATCCCTACTGGATTTGTGTTGTGTCACTAAGTTGTTCTTCCAAAGCAAAGTCACTCCTAACAAGAAAATTCATGGGTCCCAGCATGATGCCAAAGACTTAAACTGACAACAAATACAGGATTTCTCCCAGCTCCTGTTAAGAGGAGTCGGAAATCCTGAGTACTTGCTAATACATTTACATGGTGGTCCCCTAAACAAATGGAAAGAATACATATGGATATCTGAAAGTGTATCAAACCTTAATCTGTGAAATATGGCTGGAAGCCTAATGTCTTAGGCAGTGGATTACAGAATGTCCAGTAATAAAAAATAAAAAATAAAATCAAAGACACAGAGAACAGATCAAAAGACAGCTAGCTATTAAGATGTGAGAAGAGCTATGAGTTAATCCGTAAGTTGGGTTAGGCTCCAGTTTTGTTAAAATATGTGAAGTAATGGGGCATAAAATCACAATGTTATTGGAAAACCAAAGTCATCCATCATTGCAAGTCTTTGGGCATATGCATTTTTTGAATACAAGGATGCCTTCGGATAAGCACTCAAAAGTGTAAGCCTCCAATCTTTCTTAATATGTGTTAAAACTGGGGTGAAATCGGCTTGGTATTTCTGTTCGTTACTGAGAAAATGGCAAGGAGATTGTTGTACCACTTTTATGAAATGAACTGATAGCTTTTCAAAACAAGTGACAAAAAATGATTATTTCTACCTTTGTGGAGTTACAGACTATTACAGAACAAGTTATTTTTGGCGGTACAGAACAGGGACTTGACATTTCAGGTTGATGTTTACTGAAGTGAACTTCTTTTGAAAACATCTCAATAAAAGTAGTTTCGAAGTTCTAACAAGGTATCCTAATTCAGCTTATACCTGGTACGGAAATAAGTTCTAAAGATTTTATGAAACTCTGTACAACTCATTACTGTGAAATTAGTTTGCAAACTACAAATACACCAAGATTCTAAAAAAATTCTTCATATGCAACCTTTACTTGCTAAAATACATTACGTTTCACAGATGCTTTCTAGTCTCCTTACCTCTTGGCCTGAAAGGTAGTATGCTGCTAGAAGGCCTCCAATGAAGCGAATATTGACCTCAAAAACAGATACTTCAGAGTTCTGGAACATGAAGAAAAAATAATTAAACACTCCTCTAATCAATTAAAAAAAAAACCGTCACCATGGCAACTGGGACATGAGTAGACAGTCTTAAGTTGTACCAGGGCATGTTTAGATTGGTAATAGGAAGAATTCCCCAATGGAAAAGTGGGTCAACTTCGGAATGGGCTGCCCAGGGAACTGGTGAAATCTCCATTCCTGTCACTAAGGGACACAGCTTAGTGATGGAGCTTGGGAGGTCATCTGAACTTCAGATGCAAACTTCAGCTGAAAGACTTCTTCATTCTCCCCCCAGGTAGAACACCATGAAAAGGACTACAGAAATAACAGGACAAGTTCTACTCACCACACTGAAATCAAGATTCTTGTCAATCCACTCTTGTCCTTCTCGGAATTCATCATGAAGCCCCATTATATAAAGAGTATCCAGTGCATCTACTATGGTAGCACCCATTTGTGAGTTTCCTACACACAAAAAGAAGGATTTCTGTTACAAATGATGATTACTTTTCTTGAACATCACAAGTGTAAGAAAATAACCCAATCGGCAGCAAAACAAAGTTACTAAAAGTCGACAGTACAAGGAATAGCCAAATTGAGCAAGGAATTAACAGCTACATAAGAGGATCACATCTCTTTCAAAGCTTCAGTTCTCTGACATAGTTTGGATTCTGGGGAGAAAAGACAACAAAAGACCGAAAAAAATCTCTTATCTGTTTTCCCAACTTGAATGTGAGTAACTCTTCTTTGACACAAGTAAAGGACAGCAACGCATTCTCCTTCAAAAAACTATAAGAAATTCTAGGACAGAAGTGTTTAAAAAACACACACACAAAAGATAAAGCAATTCATATATGCAGCTATGCCTTGCATTTCCCAACATTTACTACTGAACTGCTTTGCAGTCATGGAAGCTACTCAGAGTCTGAAAGCACTGATGGACAAGCAGGGTGCCTTGGCTTGGGTTGACAGATAAACCAACAGCACCTAGATTTTTCACTTTCTTGTCTGCTGAGCCTCAAAAATCTGAGGTGCTAATGAGTTCTGGAATTACCATCAAAGAGGAACATCTGAAGCCAAATGAAAATCAATGATGCTTTATCCTAAAATGCCATCTGAAGCAGAAGCAGTTGATTGATGAGCAACTCCTGGGTTTGCAGGAAGAAGACAGCTCAACAGGTGGCAAGCTCCAACCTCTTTAGGCCATCTCAATCTAAGCTTTTGCATTTATGAGGCAGAGATCATTGTTTCTGGAGGAACACAAGAATTACTACGGGTTTATTTATTTTATGTTTGATTTTCAACAGGGCAGTGCTGCTATCTGGTTGTTTCTCTTCATTCATTTCTGCATTTTATTTTCTTAGAGATTGGTTTATTTATTTATTTTTACCTACCACACAATAGTAACTTCATTGAGTCAACAACCCCATAGTAACTCTTTTAAACACCTAAGTAACTGTTACTTACAACTTAATTTCATTCTCTGATTAATAGTAAATTAAACACAATAATCTTGCTCACAGAGTAATCACCAACTAATTTCTTCAAAAATAAGCGTGCATCTGTTTTAATGAATTTGAACTAGATATAGAAAGCATTAACCCAGTGGTGTGTTAAGAGTATTAAAGTCCAGATTAGGATACGCTACATTTCTTAAGATGAATCAGAAGACATGCCCTTTGACAAGTTAGCCACTAGGCACGCCTATAACTCTCAGGAAATGAATTCAGTTCAGTGCACGAGTACTGTAATGTAAATCCATTGCTCATGATGGAGTGTTGCTTTTTGGGCAAGCTACAGAATGCACTTAACTTGTACTGTTCCATACACACAATATGACAGTTTTCTAATTTTTCACTTCAGAGACATGCCAACTGGATTATAACACAAGGACTAATTTCAGTTCTAGCTGACAAGGTAGTTCTGATGTAAAGTCAGAATATCTAACACTGCTATGGCACTCCAAGTAATGTCTGTTGTTTTATTTAAACCACAATGAAAATGTTTCCAAGTACACAAGATGTTTGTGAATAGGGATACAGTGACAATCTCTTTCATGTAAGATCCTCTCCTTCATTGTTTGCAAACGCAGAAATAAACACAGTTCAACAGAACAAAACAGACTTCTCAGCATTTTTCCCCCAAGAGTCAGTCAATTAGAGGTGTAGGTTCATACTCTAATCTTTTTTTTCTGGGCTGCACTCCAGGATCTCCCTTGTGCGACTTTCTGCTTCTCTCGTCTTTTATGCCTATCTTTCCTAGGCCCACAATTGCATAACAGAGCATTACTGAGAAAAGCTGTTTGTGTTCATACATGCCACTTCCTCTGAGTAGAGACAAGTGCCTCTTTCTGAGATGCAAATCAATATGGTTCAAATTTCTGGATTATATGGAAGAGATTAACCATTTCTTAGAAAGGTCTCTTAAGTATAGCATTTATATTCCAACATACAAAAATATTTTCATTTCTCTACTGATAACAGGCTGCTATTTCACATGGATTTGGTTTATTTTTCCATGTTCTTCTTACAGATACAGTAATTAATCCTAACAGCTCACTAGAACATCTTTCTTGGGGAAGACTGGGAAGAGCACTTTGTTTTTCAGACTTTCTGGGAATATGTTTCCAAAAGTCAAGAGCTAACATGTTGCAACAGGTTCTCTACCCAGACTTCTTCCTAAAACGCCAATTGGGCAGCACAAATCACACTCTTCCCTCAAATCATCATTGAGAAGCAGGAGTCCAAAATGTAAAGTTCTTGTCCAGAAATCTTCTGTCTACAAGAACAGAGGGTATATCAGGAGGACATAGGGACATATCTTTTGACAACTGGCCCCTCACATGAAATGAATTCTCCTCCAATGAAATGAATTCAGTTTAGTGCACAGGCACTCTAAGAATTAGCACCTCCAGAGCAGTGCCGAATTCCATTACAGAGGATAACAATCCCAACACACACCTTAGCTGTCCCACATAAAAAGTACAACTGAAAACCATTTGTGGGCTACAGTAGATTGGTTCAGAGATTCAAATTCAAATTCCTCTCAGTTTCTGTCTTGGAGGACTCAAGATATTTCTGTGTGGAAAATGTCATTCTTAACTTGATTCTAAATATGAAAAGCTTTTGGTCAATTCTTGTTTCTGCTGCAGCTCACAAGCTAACCAGAATAGGCAGTGAGGTTGTTATGGCTATCTTCTTCCATCTTAAAATGCACAGTACCAGCAAATCAGCAGCTGAAAACTGAAGTAAGAGTTCAATGGCCTGCCTCAGAGTTGCACATAGCACTATGGCGACAACAGATTACAACAGACAGGCAGCTGTAATTCCTCCTATTGCTGATGCAAACCATTCACCCTTAACTCCCAAAAAGATGTCATTTTTCATTCATAATGGAGTATGTGGGGGGAGTTTTGTTCTTTTTTTCTTTCTCTATACATTTCATAGCCATGTAAAGATTAATATATTTTTGCTTTAAAGGAGGAGAGGATAGTCTTCGTGGACTTGAATTGCATGAGTTGATTGAAAAGTGATCAGTAACTCTAAATAACCAGACAATTTAGAGGATAATACAATGCTTACTATACCTCTACAAATATGATGTGCTATTGCTCTGGATACATGCAGAGCAGATGTCCCACTGTGGTGAAAAACGGTATAAGACAATTAAATTATAATAGATAATAACACTTCTAGCTGAAGGCACTCCCCCTGCGGCCTGCCTCTGTTCAATACAAAGCCTCAGTTGGTCATGTTGTGTAAGGTAATAACTGATTCCAAAAGGGTTTGATTTTACAAGTGCCAATTCGTGAAGTTTCTTCTTCATATAACTACAGTTCTAATTGTTTGAGCTCTGAATTTAATGAAGTTTGTCAAATGAATGCAATGTTCATTCTTCTAAATAAAACAGAACATTCATAATGAGCTAATGAAAGGAATTTACTTGCAAAGTAGATCAACAATTAACCAAATCATGCACACTCATTAAGGAAGAGTATTACTCAAAAGGACTGCAAAATAGTAAGTCGGGCTTATATTTAAGTAGACTTCAGTTTCCTGAGATTAAACAAACATGAATCCACAGTTTGAAATATCTAGCAAATGATACGACTGTATAAACAGTAGGGCTATTAAAAGAAAATTAGTCTTTTTATCTAAAATTCCTTCAATATGCTGAAGTGCAAGATGAAAAACTACTTTATTAAAATCTTTTTGAAGTCTCACAACAGATTACCAAAGTATGAGAAAACAGATCACTGTCATGTGCTCTCTGACAAGAAGTGTATGAAGACAATAAGTAGCCCATTTTCTTTATAACAAAAGGTTAAGTATAAACATTTAGACGACTTGATACTAGATGCAATGCTTAGTCTATTATGTGGAAACAGAAGGGACTGTGAGCATTGAAGTACTAAAGAAAATGCGTAAACTGAAAGGAGTCCTCAAAAATGACACATCATGTAAAGAAAGAACAAGATGATGCTCTGCCCTTTGAGACATTCAAGGTCAGGCTGGACCAGGCCCTGAGCAGTCTGATCTAGCTGTAGATGTCCCTGTTCATTGCAGAGGAGTTGGACTAGATGACCTTTAAGGGTCCCCTCCCACTCAAATGATTCTATGATAAATTATTTGTGAGCAAACTGCAGTAATGCACCCTGAGTTGAAAAGCAATCATCAAGCAGGTACTTCACGGAAACTTTGATTATTTGACCTGTCACTCATACCTATTCTTTACTTCAACGAGGCATACATAACAGACAAATCCAATTATTTCTGGAAAATACTTCCACAGGGGCTTTTATTAGCCCAGGCTGAGGGGTGAGATGGTATTCTGCGTCTGGCTGTGATTGATTTTTTTTCATAAGCAGCCTCTATAGTGCTGCGTTTTGGATAAGCGACTAAAACAGAGCTAACAACGTATCGTTGTTCAGACTGTTGTTAAGCAATGCTTGAACGGAGGCTTTCTCTTTTCCCCCCACTCAGACTGTCAGTCAGTAAGCTGGAGATGGACAGAGACAGGACAGGTAACCCAAACTGACGAAAAAGGATATCCATAGCATGTAACGTCATGCTCAACAATAAAACATGAGTGCAGGGGGGCTGTGTCTATCAGGTAGCCTTTTACGTCTGGCTGGGCAAGGGTCTGCTCGTGGGAGGTAGTAAGTGATTGCCTTTTTACTTCTTGTACGTTTTCACCACTCCACCACTGTTTACTTAAACTATCTTTATCTTGACTCATTTTTGATGTTCCCGTTCTCTTCCCATTTGTGCTGACTGTGGGGCTCCGCAGTACTGAGCTGCTGACCAGGGCTAGCTCATCACAGCAAGAGACCAGACTCAAGGAAAAGCAAAGCTGCAATTTGTACAGCCAACAGATACCAAATCACTAAAACTACGGAAAGTAACATTTATTTTTCTTTCCCTTTCAGCGTCTGCTGCACACTAACACAGGTATTGCAATACACTTGGCAGCAAGCCAAAGAGCAACTACAGGAATTCCCTAGCAGAGTTATTACCTGAGCCAAGAATTTGCACCAGGTACTAAAGAAAGGTGGCAGTGCCAAAACAGCTTGGCAGCCTCCAGGTGCCACAGACTTAAGGAAATGCAGACCATTCAAAAGGAGCCTCTGTTATCAAAATGCACACTGTGTCAAAACAGGGCTGCAACAACCAAGCCAAGAAAATAGGCCTAAAGAAAAACTACCATGAAGCCATTACAAGGAAAGTCAAATACAAAAGGCCTAAAAAGTATGTGCAACCATTCTCATCCTTCTATCTTATGCAATGACTGAAAAGGAAATATTTTCGTATGGCAAGGTGGAAATGTATTTATGGTCCCTTCTAACCCAAGCCATTCTATACCTCTGTGATTAACAAGAAAAGATGAAAGACCCCAGAAGTGGAATCCTCACCAGTTCCTTTAAAATCAAGGTAGGGTTTTAATCCTTCCTAAAATCACTGACAGAAACATACAAGATTCTTATTCTTGTCTACATGGTCAACCTATAGATGCCACCATCAAACATAAAAGCTAAGGGAAGTGCTGAAGTTGCATTTATGAAAACAAGTAGTTAGGCTGGTATTGAAGGTAACTGCCTTGTATCATACAAACTACAGATATCTCAAAGTCAGTGGATCCCAGCTATGGAAATAAGTTACACTCCAAAAAGCCTGCTTCTCTTCATTAGCATTAAAAACTGGAATATATAGTTAGCAATGTGTGGAGATTAGAGATCTGGATATAAGGACAAGGTTTTCACTTTCAAGCAGCAGGATCCTACTGAAGGACAAAGCTTTAAAATTAAAACCGATCTTTTGTAGCAGAAATAGTATTTGTCTTAGAGAGCAGTACCCAGTTCTCTTTTGTTTTTGTTTTTTTTTTTTTTTTTTTTTTCCAAGGCCCTGGCCAAACTCCGTCTACCAGAAGGAGAATCTACTTCTGCTGGTGCACAACATTTTTGATTACCAGCGTGTTTTACTGGGGGAATCAGTCTGTAAAAGGACTCTAAGAGGAGCAAAGTCTTGAGGGGATAACTCAAAGTTCAAAGTTAAAATTTGCCTCAGACAGGTGAGCCTGATTTCAGTGCAGTACAGCACTAACCTGATGGTTGGGATAGGTCTAAACACAGAGCAGATTCTCCCTATCCCATCCCAGTGACTCCAGGGAAAAAGGGGGAAATCCAAACCCTCGAGTTCATACAATCTGACATACACTCTGACACACACTGAACCTATAAGACTAGCACTGTTGGGGTTTTTTTGTTTTTTTTTTTTGTTTGTTTGTTTGTTTTTCTCCATACAGGGAAGTATTTTAATCCCTAGCACTAGAGTGAAAATGCTTCCCAGGTAACCTCAGCCTGATATTAAATATTGAGTTATTACAGTCTTAAAAAAAATATGTATATCAGTACTGACATTCTTGCCTGGCCAGCTAAAGCATGGTTGGAACAGGTTGACCAGGTGAGGCTACGTGTTTCAACATGTAGCGATTTCTACTCAAAAAGATTCAAAGAACTTGAGTTTTCAAACTGCAGCAGCATGATTTCTCAACGCAACAGACAATTGTAGACCTGTTAGAAAGATAAACAACATAAAAATTAAAAGCAAACCATTATCGCACCAGTTCTCTTTATCTCTACTGAGTTGCTGGCAATAAAGCTGCCACAACTGAAGCACAGAACTTGTAAAATATCTTAATGACTCACTATGAACAAGATAATGTTTAGGAAAATGAATTCAACTTTTGAACAGAATTTAATTCCACTCTGAAAACAAGTGCCTCAAAATTACTCAATGAAACAATGCTTTTCATATAAAACTGCAACATGCAATTCCAGCTCAGCCATAACATGCAACAAATAAGCTTTTATGCATCCATGGAGAAACCAATTGCCTTTAAAATTTTAGACTAATTAAAAAAGCAGAACAAAACACTAAGCATGTTGATTGCTTAGTTCTGTTAATTTGCTGATAATAGGCAACATGAAAAGAAGTTCCCAATCTTTTGTACTTAAAGTATTTCAGCATATAAACAAAATGAAATAATTGATATAAAGCTTTTCTTTATTTTATAAATGAGGAAGTAATAGAAGCAAAGCACTGAAGTGTATGCTAACTTTTTGTTCTTTGAATCCACTGTAAAGTGGATCTGCAGGTGGATACTATTAATCAACAAACTGCGGCTTAAATAGCTATCACCTTAAGAATCAAATTTAAAAACCTGGAAGTATACTACAGTAAACCTTTATCTTCTCTGAACTTCCCATAATTACTTTACTTTGCTCTCTTGACCTTTCAGCTTAATTCAAAATCCATACAAAAGTTGAATGCAGGCCCTCTAGTACAAAGCCCGCATGTTCTCAAAACTAAATTTGAATAGGACAGAGCATGTTAGTACCACACTATTTCAGTTTTCTGTGTTTTTCTACCATTATTTCCTTTTTGTTGGGGTTATTTAGTTTTTAATCATAAATGCAAAACACAGAAGGAAAGAACAGACTGTGTGTAGACTGTAATTAAGATTAATGGTGGAACTCCAAGCCAAGTTAGCAGAAGAACAAAATCTAATGATAACCAAAAGGCTGCAATGTGCGACAATCAGAATAAGATATGGATTAAGAAAATACGGAGGTAGAGGAGACAGCAGTAAATTTTGTACAAAGGAGGAACACAACAGGATGGAAGAGCATGACAGGGGACGGAATAAGGTACAAGTGAATGGTGATGACAATGAGCTACACACAAGAAACAATCGAAGCTAAACAAAAATACAGATCTGGAGCAATTCTGAGAAATCAGGAAGTGGAAAACTAAAGAGAAGTGTCTGTGTACTATGGCTGAGAAGCATACAGAATTCAAACAGAGGTAACCACTAGTTAAATCCAGCAGCAAACAAGGTAATCCAGCTGGCGACCGGTCACAAGTGGTGTTCCCCAGGGGTCGATGCTGGGGCCTGTCCTCTTCGGTATCTTTATTGATGACCTGGATGAGGGCATTGAGTGCACCCTCAGTAAGTTCGCAGATGACACCAAATTGGCTGGGAGTGTGGATCTGCCTGGGGGTAGCGAGGCCCTGCAGAGGGATCTGGACAGGCTGGAGAGCTGGGCTGAAGCCAGTGGGATGAGGTTTAACAAG
>PPHD01016913.1:0-15323 GCA_002909625.1 Bambusicola thoracicus
ATATATATAATGAGCCATGGTTCTTATGTGTATCTGTGACTCTTATCCTTTTTTCATGCATTGGATCCTTACTTAACATTTGTAGCTGTACAGACGCATACAATTAGTAAAAACAATCAACAGATCCTGCTTTCCTTTAAGAATATTTTAAAGCCTTCCGTTACTGGTTGCCAACCTGCATGATGCTTTTCCATGACTGAAGGATCCGCTGCATACAAAAATAGTTATCGTGTCTTTTGTACAAAGCATCCCACACAGGATAACTTGTGCTGATAACAAAGGGAATGCACGTAAGGACAAAACATGGCTACTAGGCAGTAGGTTTCAAGAGGCAGGCAGAAGATTTTGTTTGTTTATTTATTTCTTTTCCTAGTTTTGCCACAAACAGTGCTCACAGTGAGCTGAATCCAAGCGTATTCTCAGCTGAGGAGAAAGGGCTGATTGATGGCAGTATAATATTAAACTGCTCAAGGCTCCTGCTTCAGAGTATATAAAACCAGTCATATCAGCTCATGTTTCACTTTTTATGTCTTTTTTATGAAAAAAGACACAAAAGAATCCGATAAGCATAGCGCAAAACTCCACTGAACTGCCTATACAAGCAGCCTCCTCAGTGTGCAATTACTTACACATCTGTCATGAGAAAATGACACTTTTAGATAAGTAGATGTAATAGGTCAGCATGCAAATTGGGTGTGAATTTGGTCTAATGGTGTGAAGCACAGCTCCTACACAGCTCCATTGAGGCATCCAGTGCTGACATCCAATTGCATCACCTTGCTTACAGCTTCCAGGGGCTCAGCTAGTCACCGAAATTAGTGTGGGCTATTTATCTCTGAGTCTCCAAGACATGGATACACTTCATGTTTAGGTGTAAAAATGTGCACATGTGATAAATAGCAAGACAGGTAGCTGAGATGGTTCTACGACTGAATTAAGGTGTAAGGTTCCCTACAATAGGTCGCACAGATAGGCATTCAGGCAGATCTTGAGTATCTCCAGAGAAGGAGACTGTACAATGTCTTGGGCAGCCTGTTCCAGTGCTCTGCTACACTCACAGTAAAGAATTTCTTCCGCATGTTTGTATGGAACTTCCTATGTTCCAGTTTTTGCCCCTTGCCCCTTGCCCTGTCGCTGCACATCACTGAAAAGAGCCTGAGATTTTGTGCACTGATTGCTACATTGCACATGGGAAGTCTGGCTGGGAGGATGCATTCATGTTGCAATGATTTACTATTTGCAAACCTAGCTGAGCTAAGCACGGAACTACTACTCCTTTCCTCCTCTCTCCCCTTTCTATCAACCAGGTGAATTTTGAGTGCCAAGACAATACATGTACCTCTACTTTTGCAAAGGCCAATGAAGGAACAAGGTTGGTCGCAGGCTCATTGTGATCACACTGCCTGGCTTGTGTCAGCAATATCTCTGTACTTGTGCCTGGCAGCCCCAGCAGTAAGCAATGCCAAAACAGCTTTGACCACTACATTAAATAACACCAAAGGACAATACTTCTCCATGAAAACAGTCAACAGAGCTTGACAGCCGTTACTCACAAAAGCTCCTGGGCTCTGCTGTATGCAGACCTCATTGGCATTTTGTACTGGAGCCAAAGCATCAAATTTCTATCCAGTTTTTAGGGTCATGGCAAATTTAAGAAACCACAAATGAAGATGAACTCATAGAGGACATACTAAAACACCCTCTACTAGCTCAGCAGCCACTGTTTCGTGTACCGTGTTTAACACAACCGTAAGCCGTCATGGAAGTGGCAGGGAAGGTATTGGCACTGCTGTGCTAAGCTGCTCTCAGATGGGAACGATCTAGTGGGTGACTTCTCAGCTGGGGCTCAGTGGTCCTGGAGCCCCTGGAAGGCAGGCAGGAGTGTGAGCAACATTTCTTTTGTTGATGAGGACATTTGTAGCTGGAGAGGGTGAGATTAAGATTGTATACAAGACAAAAGCACAGAATAATGACAAAATGAAGTTCTCCAACACACGCTGCTTGAGCTGTTAGAAATTACAGGCTAGAAGAGTGCTCTCAATAGCTGCAAATTGACAGTTTGCTAGACAAAGTGATGCTGGAATGGCACATTTATGTGATAAAATGCACTCAACTTTGTCGTTTCTCATTTATAAGGCTGATAAGGGCTCATGACTTGTAACATATTACTTGAATTACCATAATTTTATCCACAAACCAAGACCCAACTGTGAAATGCACTATTTGAGACCTATAATACAGTTCTTTCAAAGAATTTACATTGGAATCATGAAGTTGACACAAATGGAAGTGGAAGGGCAAGGGCAAGGACAAAACATCAGCAGGAAATGGAATGGCCTCTACCTTTCAGTAGCTCAATTGGAAAGACAGATATTCTGGATTCCAACTCTGAAATAAGAGGGGGGAGGACACAGTAAGGGACCTCCTGGAAAAGTGTAGGCAGAGGTACTGGAAAGCCCTGTCAAGCCTGAAAGTTGAAAAGAGATCAAATGCCTTGGTGTTTTAGCATTTGCCCTCAAAATGGTACTTCTTATGTGTGGATGATGTCAAAGGATGTAACTAACATCAGTTGGAGCTGAAATAACAGTATTTTTTTTACCCTCAGCTCTAAATGTGGATTAGTAGTTTTCAAGGGTTTTTGTTTGTTTGTTTGTTTTGTTTTTTTATCCAAGCCAAAATTAATAAGTCAGATCAGAGCCAGAAGTGAGACCCAGTCAAGTGTTCAAACTGTCATGGCGATCCATTAAAAAGTTTTATCAGAAAACCAGTTTTCTTGCAAAGGTCAAGAAAACCTGTGCTCCGGGATTAAAAGCTTTGCTCATTCCTCTCCATAAAGAGGAAAAAAATACTGAAAAGGCCACTAACCAAGTTCATGTACCTTAGTTATATAAACCGTGTTGCTTAGAAATGGCAATGTCCAATTTTAGAAAACATGGAAAGAACACAAAATAACTCTAAATTATAAAGCTGGAAAGGATCATACAGCCCATGGACATGGGTAATGGAGGACGGTGTGATCCCTGTGGATGGGCCCAGAAGGAAATTACACCTGCTGTCCCTGAATTTTCCTAACTAATCACAAACTCACTTCTGTTTGCCCTGGTTGGTAAAAGAAAAATAATATTATCTGAACACCAGAGAACTGTAATGGAATACAGTCACTTTTCCCCAGTCATTTAGAGTGGACATTAGGAAAAGTTTAAATATGCTTGCATGTTAGAAATAACTGTCTTATGACATCTCCCTCTCTGGAACAGGTTGTATTTCTTTGTCAGTGATACAGGGAGATTTCACAGTATTTTGTTCTTCCCTTAGTTTCTAGGATCCCGTGATTTCAATAGTTATTCAAATTTTGTAATGTCATCTGAACTAGGCAGTTGTTTTGAAAGTTTCCAGTACAGAAATCACTTATGATTACAAAAGAACTGAGAGCTAGGAGAGAATTGCATCCTCAGAGCTTGGCGCACAACCGTTCCACTGGGTCCTTACCAAGGAGTGGCGTTCTCCCAGCCAGCCTTAAATGGCTTGTGCTAGTACCCAAATTCAAGCTGACACCTTGGGACAGAGCCTACCCTGCTGGTTGGTAACAATAACCCCGTGGCAAGCTGGATTCTCTGCCTGGAGAGAATCAGGAGTCAAAACACTCATGTTTCAGGATGCAGGCCAAGTGCAAGCCAACAGCATAGGAAAGAAAATTCTTTCAAGGATTAACTATTCCTAGATTGTCCACTTGTATTGTTTATTGTTCTTTTGTTCCTTTCTCCAAAGTCACAGTGAAATGCATTTGTTGGAAAGGAGAGATGACCATGCTGGCATGACATGAAACCTGCTGTATACATGTACAATATTGCTCAAAAGACATTTGGTGTATGGAGATGACACAGGCACACAGAAAGGGTTCAGATGACTCACAGTCTGCTTAAGCAAGTTTTGCAAGCTGGCATACGCTCTGTTGTTAGAAGATATCATATATCAACAAAAAATGGAGATGCATGGAAAATAAATCCTTTCATTTGTGAGTGATATGCCACAGTCATGGGGCAGTGGGAACCTTACAGTGAATGCTTGTAGAAGTGCTCCGCAGATGGAGCCCTCTGGGAGCTGCTTTCTTTAGCTCAGGTACCTTCTGCCAATCTCCTGGGCATCTCCTGAGCAGGCTCTGCTACCCACAGCCTCTGCCCAGATCAGTCTCCAGAAGGTTTTTCTCTGTAACAGACTTTAAGCACAGACACCTCGAGATCAGTTACTTTGAGAAGAAAAGCCAGTTGCTGTCATTGATCCCCATGGCAGGGGGTTGAAACCAGACAATCTTTTAAATCCTTTCCAAATCAAGCTATTCTGTGATTTTATGATCTTGTATTTCATTCCCATGTGCAGAGCCTCATATTAAGGACAAACTCCGTTTTCCATCTTCCTCCAGGAGAGAGAGGAGAATGTCTGTTCCCCCTCCCCATACCCCATAATCTCCTTTTCTCATGCTTCAGCTCCTATAGGTTTTCTTAATAGTTTGCTTTGTTATAAACAGAGCTGCCAGGCTGAGTTTGGAGCGAGGCCTGCAACCTTTTCCAGGCGGGGTGGGGGCAGAAGGCCCAGACTGCCCCATGACATAAACGTTGTGCTTTTCTTTTCATCAAGAATGTCCTTTGTGCTTTTTTTCCCCTAAACAATGAAGCAAGCTATCCCCAGAGGTGGTGGTTGTGACAGCCAGCTGGAAGACTGCCTGGCCTTTTGTGCCCAGTTGATAGAAGAGCACATCACCTCAGCTTCATGAGGGCAAGGGCCGGCTACGAGTCCTCAGGCAATGGCCCTCTTGTCTCTCTGGCTGGAGCTTTCCAGCAACAGACGTGATGTGCACAGCCATCAAATCATAGAATCGAGTTGGAAGGGACCCTTAAAGGTCATCTAGTCCAACTGTCCTGCAATTAACAGGTATATCTACACCTAGATGAAGTTGCCATGGGCAGCCAAACTCTGGTGTTCTGCATGTGTTTGGCCTGGCAGCAACTAGGCTCATCAGGTGAAGGAGTCCCATTCTCTCATGCTTTCCTGTATCACTATTGTACTCATGCTACATAGTCCCATGGAGGTGAATGCTACCTGAGTGAAGGTTTGATGTAAGCTGTGTCTCTGTGGCAGATGGGCACCTGTATGCTGAAATCACCTTTATTTCGGAAAAAGCTCTTTGAAGTGGGGCTGTTCCCCATTTGGCTGCTGCAAATGGGTGCCTTCAGGTCCACACAGGTTTTTCCTGCTTTAAAACTGAGCAGGTTCCCAAGTTGCTATCTGGCTGCGAGCTGAGCTCCAGCTTGTTAATTGGATGGGAATAGGTGTACGTAATAGTGGTGCCGTCCTTTTTGAATGCAGCCTTTATGTGAGCAAATAAGGAATTTTATTTGCTGTGCCCAGTCAGTCCTCAATCTATTTGCGATTTAGCTTCTCACTCAGAAAGAATCCTATCAAGGCATCCAACTCCCCCAAAATGGGCCGCAGGCAGGGTCAGCTTAACTGTTCATATACAAAAAGCCCAGGTTGCTCAAGTGCAAATTCAGGGGTAGCTTTCCAAGTGCTCAGCACCCTTGGCTTAGGGCAACTTTTCAGAAGAGTTCTGCACCCCTAATTACAACAGTTCAGGCCAGATTTTCTGCAGGGATCAGTCTCTGGTTTGCTGGCTCTCAATCCTGGACAGTTATTTCGCTGCTGAGCAGATCAAATGATGTAGTCTTCAGCAAGCAATGAAAAACACCACGTTTCTGGGATTGCACATTGTAGGCATCACAGCTGCGTGGTGCTTGCCAGACTGTAAGCAATCATGCCAGCAACTAGCAAGCTGTCAGTTCCTGGTGTAAGCTGCAAATCTATCAGGAATTGTTTATATTTCACAAGGGGATAGATCGAGAGAAGATTCATTTTATTTCCCTTTAAAAAGCCTATATATGTGGCAGAAGGTCAAGATAATTTTAGATCTAGATAGACAGATTTTTCAGCAATATCCTTTAAAAAGGTGCTGCTGGTAGAGCTAACAGCCCCTCCTGTGAGCAGGACTGGAGATGGAGAAGGTGGTTTATTCCCCAGACTGGAGCTTGCAGCAGATGCTCTTAGCTCTGCTCCAGCTACCCAAACTCATTTTCTAGCATCAGGAGCACACTGAGACCTTATCTTTACCCCTTTGACAGAAGTACATGGCTCTGCTGTGCTTCTGGAAAACATGAGTCTTTTTCCACACCCCAAAACATAAGCCAGGGATATAGGTCCTATCCAAACAAGGAATGCCAGGACTACAACATATCCTTATCCAGTGTTGTTTTCACTAAACCCAATACTCAGGCATCAGACCACATCATAAATTCAAATCCAAAGCAGCATCAACTGAGGTGCAGGGTGTGCAAGAGAATTTCTTCTCCTCAGCTGTGCACAGATACGGACAGGCTAGATCCAGGAATGCTCAAAAGTGAGGTGATGGGGGAGCATTTCAGAGACCAAGGAGCCAAAGTTATCATTTTTGTCATTCCTTTGGCACTCAGGATCATGGGCAAAGATTCAGACTGCCTGGTGGGGTGAAAAATTATTTGAGCTTCCAGATCTGAAGGTGATGATGTTTGCACATTTAGTTTTCTCTAAAAAAGTATTTTGGAAAAAAAAATATGAAAATCTAATGAGTAACAATAGAGCAGACAGCAAGTCGTACCTTCTGGTGTAGAATAATACTGTTATCATTACACATTGGTGTGCTGAGATAGAAAAACCCACTGAGCTGAAGGGACTCCTGGGTGACTGCTCAGCAGCGTATTCTCTGCACTCTCTAGGAAAGTGTATTTGCTGCTTTATAATTCCTCAGAAGGTAATTGAGCAGACAAAGTGGAACTTGAAACATCTTTAAGCTTCTTAAAATCATGTGGAAAGGTGTTTTCCAAATTGGGTATGGCACAATACTTAAGGCAGATTAAACATTCTGGGATGAATCACAGGTTTCCAGGCAAGCTTGCATTTTCAGCAGAATGCAGGAGATTTGGTAGTGATTCCTCCTTCCATTAAGGATCCAGTTTCAAATAGAGAAAAAAAAAAAGGAGAGAAAGAAAACCAACACACCCATACAGTGAAAACTTTTACTTAAAGCCTGACACAGCTGCAACCAGAAGTGTTTTGACCTAAACTGCCATCAGGATGCCCCAGGAGACTTGTAGTTCAGGTGTTTCAGATCACCTTTCTTCACCCTAGTCCAGGTTGCTGCTCCTCCTGTGCACATCAGCATCCAGCCCCTCTTGCCTGGAGGCATCCAGCTCCTGTGGATATTTCGTAACCTCTTTTCTGAGCCCCAGATCCATGTCTGATTCACACTTGGGTTGCTCTGCTCCAGGCTTGCAGAAGGCAGCAGACAACAGAGCAAGAACTGGGAAGGAGAAATGCAGGCAAAATCAGCTCAATAATTAGGACTGGAAAAAAAAAAAAAACCCTTGACCTCCACTTGCTCTGGTTGGCTGTGTACGCCAACACCAACTGCCTGGCCTGGGGCTCTCCCTATAATGGCAGGCCAATGGGAGTCAATGAGGCCAGCTCCTTTGATCCCCATTTCTCGGCAGCTGTGCAAGTAATGGCCTTTGCAGGCCTTGATGCTGACTCACACCAAAATCTTGCATGCTGGTGCTATAGAGTAGCCTCAGAGGGCATAAAATAGGTTGTGCCTGATTTTAGACCCTTGGAGCAGCATGATAAGGCCTTTGTACAACCTAGAGTCAGGTTCGTTATGCTAGCATCCTGCTATAATGTTACTGAATGTTACTTGAGCACTATTTGCAAAAAACAACAAATTTAGGTAACAAATCTGTAAGAACCAGCAAGCTGGTTAATTAATCTTATGTCTAATATATCTAGCCCACAGTAAATTACCCAAGTAGGACAGGGAATCTATTCAGTGAGCTCCATTAGGTGGTCCAACATGTACGTACATGAAGACTTGCCACATGCTATTGGAAGCTGCTGGTGGCACACAACTACCCTTTGCCTCCTTGACTGCCCTGATGCCAGGGGCAGGCTTCCAGGCTTCTGTCTGCTTGAAAGCTCCTCGAGGCAGGGAGCATGGCTTTTTGAAATCTCCTCCTTGAAAGTTTGGAGGTTTTGTGAAAGTAGTAAATTTTACTCAAGCTTAATTCAAAATGAATTAAAGGCATGTTTAGCCTAATTGTTAGTCTGCAGAAGCTACTTTAAATCATTTTTTTTAAACATAGTTAGTCCCATCACATGCTGAAGAGCTGTGCAAGGGGTAAGGATTATCAGCTGCTGGTATACGGGCAGGAAAAGGACTTCATAGCTGTTTTTTTAGCAAGTTGATATATCTTTCATTAGAATTACAGGCTCCACAGTGTGCCACAAAATGTGAGTTGCAAGTATTTAAGGAAGGCTCTGCAGGGCTGCACTTAGCAAGTAGGCAAGATCAGGCAACACAGCTAAATGTCACAGAGGTACCTTTTTTTCAAGTAGCTCCTAAAGCTTATTTTCACAGGAGCTGCCAATACAAAGAGGGATTTGTGACTGCAGTCGAGCTAAGGAGCATAAAAAGTACATGATGTCTCTATGAAAATTATAGCGTCTTAGCTGTGATTGGCTTAAGGGTCAGCTTTATACAAAATGCTGTACGGCAGCCAAGCTATGTCCTGAGGCTTTGTGCTAAAACACACAGTGAACAATGAGAACAGATAAAACCTGTCCCAAGAGCTGCATGCATGACCACAAATGTGTTTTATAGCAGCTTAAGGATGGTGCTTTCATTAACCTGCTAACAGCTGTAGGGTATCTGTGGCCCTAAAAGGAGGGCGTACACCCATTTCGGCAAAGTCTGAGCTCTGGGAAAGCCAATGGGATATTTGCCATTGGCCCCCACAGAGCCCTTTGTGTAGATTACTGCATCCAATTTCTGATGACCATTGCCCAGTGTCTCCACTAGCGTAAAAACTTTGCTATGTTTGCTGGGCTTGATTAATTCCAGTTGAGGGTACAGTCTGATGAACACTATCTTCCCTGGGCAAAAGTGCATATATGCACTAGTAAAATTCAAGGGTAAAACTCTTCAAGTCTTGTCTCAAAGAAGGCTCACAGAGGCTGATAAACAAAGTGTGGTTTATTAGGCAACTTTAGAAAAATGTGAACAAATGGAGATAGCCTTTATGTGGTTCATCCCCTGACCAGCTGAGAGAAGATGTAGTACCTAGATCAACACATCCATCTCACGGCTGCTATTAATGGATGCGCCTCCATTAACTTCAACATTCTCTGGCACAGAACTGGGACCCTTACATCAGATGCACTCAAGGGCATTATCCATCTCGCTATTTGCAGAAGTGTCTGAGATTATTTATTTGCAAAGCTTCTTTGTTGTGGAAGTCATGTAGAAGCAGAGCTTTCCCAATGTCTAGCAAATCCCTGCACAAAAGTTTGCACAAGAGTAGTATAATGTGGAGTAAACAAACCATGGCATGAGGCCATGAAGCTGAATGTTTCCAAAAGAGGTATCTTGCGGGGAGACAGAGGATAAGATGGTATGAAAGAAGACATAAAACCAGAGCAGAATAAGGAAGAAGAGCCAAAACTCTGCCTTCGTTTTCTCCCATTATTTCAAATAGACATTTGGAAATGATGCAGTCAGCGTGAAGATCATGAGATTAAAAATAATTCAGGTTTCTTGTCTTTCTCAGATGATATTTTCTGTTGTTTGTCTTTAGTGTGCCTTTTAACAAAGCCTACATCTTGCACAATGATGTGACTTCAGGGCAGATGTTTGAGAACGATGTGATACATCATGAAATAAGCTGGGACATGTTGTAAATGAAGACTGCGGAGTACCTGTGTGTGGCTCAGAGGACAGCTAGCCAGAGCAGAGAGGCTAGGAAGAAGCTGTGGGAAGGAGCTAAGAGGGAATAGAAAGAGCTTTCAAATCAAGGAAAACTTTTAAAAAATTGTTCATAAGAGAGAAGGAAAGGTGGAGCCCTGCATTGCTCTGTTGTCTTCTAGGCCCTCTTACTGGACCAGTCCTTAGCAGTAGGAATAATCAGAAAGCTGACACTCTATTTTCAGTAGTAAATTCAAAGAAATCTTTGTCTCAGCAATACATTCTGTGAGCAACTCACCCCCACCTGTATTAAAATCAAATTCCACCAACTATAACGACAAAAAAAAGGGCTAAAATTAATCACTGGGATCCAACTGATAAGCAAAGCCTCCTTAATGCCATCAGCCATTCAGAGACTTCGTAAGAGCATTCTCTACACAAAATAACCACATCAAGTTTTTGGCCATTCTTAAAATTGTATTTGAACCAGTCCCTTTGGAAATTCTTAAAATGCTTGGTTATGCCTTGTTTACTCTCAGATTGGAAGAAAAACCAGCACAACCCAAGTGGAATTCTAGCTGAGATGAAAAGACAGAAGTTATGCCGCCCATTCATGGTTTTCAAACCCGTCTGGCAGATTCCAGGCATTCAGGTAGATCTCTGAAAAAACTCCAGTATGAAACTAAAGCTGCAGTGAATTCAGTACTGAGTCTCTTCCCAGCCTCATGGGCCCAGCACTTCAGCCCTGGGTTTCTATTCTTAGGGTCAACCCAAATTTCCTCACTTTCAGAGTCTATCCATTCCCCTTCTGGCTCTCCTTTTAACCACTTCAACCCCCTTTGGGTTTGGGCACACTTTTTCTCAGGGATATGCATTGCTTATGAAGGGTTTCTCTGACTCGTTATGGGACTGTAACGAATGGAAACCTACATGTTGTTCTACTCTTTTAGGAGGCATAATTGACTTGCTTCCTTAAGAAAACAAATGCTGACATATCACTTCATTTATTCAGAGTTTGGAACACTGAAATCTGTGGTAACCATTTTTTTCCCCCACTTTCAGAAATATTTTGCAATATATACACCTACTCATTAGATTTTTAAAAAATTCTCCAAACTCACCCACTCACTAGATAAAAAAAAACATCCATTGCAGTCCAAATCCACAACATGATAACAGGATTTTAAACAAATAAGCACATTTCTTAAAGAGAATCCATATCTGCTAAATCACTTGTATAGCAGTGCGGTAAATCAGCCCACAGACTAAGTGATACTTGATAGAATAGACAAGCTGGATATGAAAGCTTAAGTTTCTCATATGTAGCCAGCACTAATGTTTGCAAAGCCAAGATGTGCTGTTTAACATTTTGAATGTACTCTCCAGTTTGACTTTCTTGCTGTTGTAAGCACCACATGTCAGCACTCCTTGGAGTCTGCATAGTGTACTTATATCCTGATCTTTAACCTCTGTGTCATAACCCAGACCAAAATCAATAGAGGGATACGACACTGGTGAGACCACTTGCCTATACTAGTTCAAACAGACAGATGGGCTGTTGCGTGAACATAGGGCCAAAGAAATGTGGAGTCGGTCAAAGGGTTTATATTTTTTTGGAGTGTGAAATGAAGAAACATGACTCATAGGGAGGTGTGTACAGCTTCAGCGTCAGCAAAACCATGGCAGGTGCTGTAAACTTTGTGCCTTGAGGCATGGTGAGATGGTTGTCTGCCTTTGGGCTTTGCTATTTTCTGTCTCTTTATTGCACCAATTCCCCCAAGATCCACATAAATATCACTCTCTCAGGAGCTGAATTCAATGACCCTTATGGGTCCCTTCCAACTCGGGATATTCTATGATTCTATGACTCTCTTGGACTAAACTAGCTCATGAATAATAAAAGAGCAGTGGTGTCTGTAAAGTTCATTGTCCTTGTCCTAAGCTACACTGGCTGTTTTCTCCCAGCACTTCTCATACGATGTGTGAAACACAGTTAGAAATTCAGAGCCTGGCATTTTCTCACTTGCCAACTTTGCTGACCTACCAGCCTATCCACTGAATTAACTCAGATGGTAGGTGGCTGGAGGTGACATGGAACTGGGCTCCTGGTGACAGACCAGTGGGTAAGGCCATAGAGAGCTGCTTGCAAAAAGTCAAGTCATAGAATCATAACATCATAGAACCATTAAGATTGGAAAAGACCACTAAGCTCATCTAGTCAAATCATTAACCCATCACCACCATGCCCACTAAATCAAGTCTTTATGACCTGCAATCATCATTTGAGACACACGGGGTAAAGGTGAGAGCCCCGGTGTTTGGGAACCACCAGAACCGATGCAATGTTGCACCCAAAGAAGGGCGACTTCGCTCCTCCCTGTATCTGGATAGAACTGCAAAATGTTCTGCCCTGTTTGTCCTGGGTCTCAGTTTCTGAGCTCCTGGCTTGCAGCAGCACCTTTCCCCTCCGTGTAGAGGTTCTGGCAGGATCTGGGCACAGAGCTGCCTGGTGCATTAACCTTAGGAAAGATTTACAGTTGGAGCACTACAGTTAGTTCCCTCTCTCTGTATATCTTCTTTCATGCCCGTAGTAGTCCACGACTGAGAGTCGAGCAGACACTTTCAACTGTAAAAATAAAAATATTTTTAGTTCACATTTTTCAAATATCTTCCCCCACACCCCCCTACTTAAACAGTATGTAACTTCATAATACAGCCTGGTTAAAATTTCTTTTTCATTCTACACTATGACAACACCTTAGAAAGAAAAAAGCAGACCGCATTTTAGGAGTAGAACGCTATTCCCAGGCAAACTGATCTTTAAAAAAATACCATAATGAAATCAATATGTATTATTACACATAATGAAGAAAAATGTATATTTTTACATATTAACTCTATTTGCTTTTACTCTTTACATGTAGTCATAAAAATATTTATTTTTCTGCTTAGAATAACAAAATGAAAGCTCAGTGTTCAGGCTTTATCTGTCTGGCACTTATTATTCCCATATGTTAGGGCAACAACCAGATTGCTCTGCCAGTTAATTCTGTGACTCTTTCTCCACCTTTTCATCTGATCTTGGAAAGATTATTTTCTTTGCAGATATTATTGCAAAGAGGTGACCAATTGCCACCGGGCAGTTAAAAATGAAAGGATCAATTAAGTTTATTCATCTTGTGGGAAAAATGCACCTTTACTCAGAACATTAAAATCATTAATACATTGCCACATAAGGAGCAAAGATGAGAAATAAAGATGTTTTCAATCTTTTAAACAAGACTCTTTTCGGTAGCAGTGCTGTGTTTAGATTTTACTCTGGTCTCACTCTCAGCTCTGCTCCCTGCAAAGGATGGCAAAGCATCCCATTGACTGTAATGGAACGGGGATAAAGAGAACAGGGGTGCTCTTGAAGATAAAGTCATTAAGATCAAGGTTTTTTTTATCCCTAATATGTCTGAATCATCTACCATTTCTATGTGCATGGTGATTTGGCATGGTTTTTTGGTATAAGTCATGACCAATCTGCCTGGTGGGCTTTTGGTGATGCCCCATCATGAAGTTCAGTGGGAGCCAGGGAGCAGGTTATGCACAGAGGAGGGAAGGAGGAACATACGGTCTGCCATGTTTTGAATAAAAGAGAATTATCCTTCTTTGAGAAACAGCTGTGTGCACCTTTGCAAACAGCTGAGTACACCTAGTTGAAGCCACAGATGTGCATTCATAGCTTAGTAGAAACACCTTCATGGCAGTCAGTCAGGTTGCACTGAGCTTCGTGCCATTGCTGGCATTGCTGGATGGTACTTCTACCATCCTGACCAATACCTGAATCTGAAGTTTAAAGCCCTTATTTTTTCTCCTGTGACCTCTGTGGTGTCCCCAGCAGTAGGGCCTAAAAATGTTTCTCAGCTTCCATGATCAGGAACACCCACACTTGTCTTACTGCCTGGTGGGATGAGCTGTGGACGTGTACTAATGCCCACCACTGTATTTCAGTCTGTCCATGAGGCTGGAAGGAAAAATAGTGCATGCTGTCCAGATCCCCAAGCCAGCATTCAGAGGTCATTGTTATGGGACGCATCATTATGAGATTCATGGCTACAGGATCACACCTTTGCCTCATCCCACTCATCATCTTGGAGGATTTGCTGGAGCATTGGAGCAGGAAAATCAAAGGTGTCAATGTTTTGTGATGGAACAATGAGAAACACTGAAGTCAGTTTTCCCAGACCTCCACTGATGCCTCCATGGAGGTCCCTCTCTACATGCACAAGTGGGCAAGAGCAGGGCATTGTATTCTCCCATCCCAGTTGTGATGTGATCAAGAACTGCAAGCAGAAATTGCCTCTTCATTTTCAGTGATGCCTACACAGTGCAAGTGCTGATGAGATATGGAGCAAGCTGGTGTTAGCACGTGAGAAAAGGACAGAGGGGAGAGGGGAGTTCCTGTGAAATAGAATAAGCTAAATGATTCCCTTTGGAAGGTGTTGTAACCACTGGTATAATGAAGGTACAATGCTTCAGATGTCAGGAGCGTACTGCAAGCTCGAGGAAAACCTGCACAGCTTCTCTGCAGCTGAAATGTTCATTCACAGAATAGTTTTTCTTCCTCATTATCAGGTTATTACAGTTTTTTGTACTGCCAGAGCTCTGCTGACCAGCAGTGTGAGACTCTATAGCTGCAGCTGGTTAGGCAGAGTCAGGTATCCCAACATAAAGGGACCGTATGTATGCATTTCATTCCCTTCCCCTGACAGAGTAACTATGAGCAGTACAAGCAACTTCATACTGGCGTAATTCATTCCCCATTGGGGGTGTTATATAATGTTGGAGAGATTTAGATGGTTAATGTGATAAAACATATGAATAGAGAAGCTAGTAGGATCTTGAATTAAGTTGTTTTTATTTTTTTACTTCTGGCACTCTACATGCCTCACAGTAAGTCAAACTTGTAAGAACAACAGAATGTAAACTGGGCAGGACTAAGTGTCATTGCTGGTGCAGATCAGTTTTTAACTACCTGAATGCTTAAACCTTCCTTTCCCCCAGAAATCTTATACAAGGATAGCAAGTTTTCTTCTAAGTAATGTATCATTTACTGTCAAGGAGTACATATATACTAAACTTTTCAAAGGAAACCAGTGATTCCAGCTTCTTTTATATTTAACTGCCTGTCCTGAGAAAACTTATAAGGTATCTTATACGGAAACTGCTGTTGTAAAGCAAAGAGTGATAAGGCTGCAATCTATGGAAGATACAGATTGCTCAGTAGAGGGCTATTTTCTTATCTTCAGGACATTCTTGGGAAAGAGAAAAGAGTAAAAAATAATGCTGAGAAAGAGGGAAAGAGATCTAACAGCCAAAAGGGAATGATGAAATAGAAAGGGTGAGAAAGGAGAGTCTTGGAAAGGGGCTAGAAAGGAAAAGACAACAAAGGGGGAAAACAGAGGAAGGCAAGGGGGAGGGGGTGGAGAGAGGAGAATGTGCTGGACAAAGGGGAAAG
>PPHD01016914.1:0-15323 GCA_002909625.1 Bambusicola thoracicus
ACGGTCTTAAAGTGGCACTTTTTCATTTGTTCCATAGGTGATTGTGCTTCCCATGTGTCTTGATCTCCACAATCTCTATCCATTTTAATTTGCAGTAAACTGCTACCACTGGCTTAGAGTTCAGTCCTCTTTGTGTTACCATGACCAGTTGTGGCATTCTTCCACGTCTGCTTTTTTCAGTCACTTCATGTTCCTTTCATTCACTGCTGCATCTACTGATCAAGTTTTCTTCTGCTGTTTTCCATTTCCCTTACGGGTTCCAGCTCATGTGCCCTATCTGAGTACCTTCCCCAGAGTTTTCATCTTCCTCACCCATCTCCCATTCTCTTCCTTCCTCCTCTCCGTATTCGACTTTTGCCATCTTGTTTTTTCAGTCTTAGTCTTAAACTTTGGCAAAGTTAGAAGAATTGAAAACACGGTGTGAAGGGAAGCCGTGGGCAGCCTTAACAACAGGTAGTGCTGCCAGCTGCGCCTCTGAGACTTACCTTTATTTTGTTCTTTGGGTTTTGTACACCAGGCATTTCGAAATTCCTCATTAGTATTTAAGGTGGAGCACAGTCAGTTCACACCAGGAGTACCGGAGAGGGGTGCAGGTCTCAGCATATGACTGCCAGTGACCCAGGAGACCCCTGTTAGTTTTTGTGCTTTTGACGCTGCTATTAATGTATTTCACCTTCTACTGTAATATCAGTAGTAATGTTTAATAAGCAAGGCAGGAAAGAAGGTAGTTGTGGTGCGTGTGGTGTGGCTTTTGTTGGGTATCTTTGAGAGTGGGGTGGTTGGGGGGGTTGGTTTGTTTAGTTTTTTTAGCATTTGAAACTGAGATGGAGATAAAATGAAGCCAAAATATATAGGAATGCTGTTCTGGATGGGCGTAGTAGCAGAGGAGGTGGCTTTGGCAGCAACAGTTGCTGGATTGTGTGGTGAGGCAAAGAAAGGTCTGTTTTAGGCAAGCAGGAAAGAGGCGGAGGAGTAGGAAAAGAATGTCTGCAAGGCAGTCTAGAGCAACTCTGGGGAGAGTTTGAAGGACTGGAAAGCTCTGGTGCTCAGAAAAGGAGCTCGTGCTTTCCCTGCATTCCATTATTTCCACTTAGGCTTTTTGTAATCGTTGCATCTGCATCCGGATAACTTGGTCATGCTCTTGTTGTAGTGGTGAAAATAGGAGAGCTACGTCATATCCATCCTAATTTGTCTGATGGAGATGAGTTAGAAACGAGATAAACCCAGCATGTACACAGCTCATTGCACAATTTGTTATTGATAGATGCTTGTCAGCGCTGAGAAAGCTATGATACTCATTTTTGGTTATTGCTGAAATATCCGCAGCCAGCAGCTCAGAACTACATTCTGTGTGTTTCTCTTTGCTTTCTGAAAGCTGTGAATTTAGTTGTTAGTTCAAAGTCTGATGTTTAACAAACATTAGTGGTCCAGGCAGGATCCAACACCTTTGAGACTGAGCTTCCCAGACGGAAGGAAGCCAGTGGGACCTCAGTTCCTGGCACTGTTTTTGTGTTGTTCATTTTCTCCTCCTGTTGGTCATCTAATGATGGGTGTTTCCTTTGTGTGTGTATGTCAAGTGGAACATGATCTCGATCAGATCGACTATATTGATAGCTGTGCCACAGAAGAGGAGGAGGAAGAGGTGAGGCAACCCAAGTGCGTGGACTCAGACAGCCTCAGCTCACAATTCATGGCATATATTGACCAGCGGAGAATCTCTAATGAGGTGGTGCTTTTACTTAAGTTCATTAAATTCGTATGCCACGGGAAAGCCTTTGTGTTTATATGAATGCTTCTTGTCCTCACAGGTTTTCTTATAGAGGAAAAAAAGCAAAAGACATTAGTGTGGTCTGGTCTGATCTGGGGGGATCTGTCGAGCTTTGTGGAGGGTCAGGGCTGAAGCGTTAAGCTGCTCCTGAGTGCCCTTTGGGAGCTGTGGGATGAGTCTAAAGCAGCCACACTTCTGCTGCGTTGTGGGTTTTTGCAAGCCTTGTGCTTTAGGTTTGTGTGAAGTGAATGGCTTTCCAGAGGAGTACTGTCATCAGGAAACACAGAAGTTGATGCTTCTGAATGATAACTGCTGATACCTAAAGTGTTGTTCATGTTTACCTGATGAATTACTTAATGAATAAATGGCTTTTTTAAGGGGAAAAATGCTCATTGTCAACATAAAGATTTACTATGTGAATTTTGCAGCTCCATTTTATGTTTAGACTAACTTCAGGACTCAGACTTTTCAGAAAGCCCACTGTATGCTGCCAACAGCTTCTGTCTCTTTCAGTTCTGAGCAGGGCTCTGAGGTGTCACAGACTTGGATACGTACACAGCCACCTGTCTGAACAGGAAGCGTTGTGCTTTGAGATCAGTCTGGCATCCAACTATTCTCAGTCAGCAAAAGCATATAGTTAACAGAGCAGGGGGTGAAAGCATTGCTAGATGGGTTAGAAGGTTTTCCAGCCAGCTTTTTGTAAATCTCTGGACACAGGCATGAGTAGCTGTGGACTCTTTTCTCCTCTCACAGACACTCCACACACACACACACACACACACACAGAAAAGCAAAGAAGCCTCTTTGTTCTTTCCTCCCAGCAAGTCTAAACAGTATCTTTCTCATTTTTGTTCTCAAGTATCTTTCTGTTCAAGCTGGTATGTAATACTTGCACTGGAATGCTGCATTGCAGAAAGATCCATAAGTGCCATCTCATTCCTGAGGGTCACAACATGTGCACCTATTTACCCACAGCCTGCAGATGCAGAACTGCACAACGCTGGAAAACATCTCTGTTCCAACTGCAGCAGCCTCTGCTGTGAAGGCTGTGTGCTGTTTGGATGGCAGACGTGGCAGAGGCTGCTCAGAAATCAAACACTAGCAGTGGGTTTTTAGCCCCATCACGTCTCTTTTTATGTTCTGGGAGTCTTAAGTAGTGCCTACGTGCACAGCTTCGCAATTCAGCAGATTCTTATATATGCTGCATAAGCAACCTGTCTGAGAAATCTTTGGTGGTTGGTATGCTTAAACAGTACCTGTTATGCTGCAGTTCATGTGTGTCCTTTCAGATCATTGTGTTTTGAAGCAGAAAGATACTTACTTCTGGGGGGAAACGAAAATGGTGGCTCTTGTGGATCACATGGGTCTCATAGTGCTCGTGTAGGATCGCCACTGTTCTGTCTGCTTTATGTTACAAACAGATGCATTGACTTTTAACATACGTTATTCCGGGTGTGTTGCTAACTCAGTCTCCTGTGTTGTTCTGCACAGAGCTCACCAGCAAAGCCTGCACCTACTAGAGAGTTTCAGAAGGCTGAGGACACGAGACGGTATTTACAACAAAACAGGTAAGAGATGTGCCGATACTGATTTGTACAAAGCTTTGTGTAGAATCCCAAACACCTTCAATTGATGGTTTTCTGTTTTTTTAATGATGCTTTCTTTTGCCTCACTGGGAATGTGCACGGTACTCACAAATAGGTTATTACTCTGAATTTGGAGTTCATATTCCAGTCATGGCAGTGATCAGAAGGCTTGACTATTCTATATCAATGCTCAGATTTAAATGAGTTGGTTAAAAAAAATCTGCCAAATTAAAGCGTGTAGTTCCAAACAGATGTAATAGATGCTTTCTGTGATTTGATTTGTGCTTTGATTAAACAGTAGATAAATTTTTATCCATAAATAAGGGTCAGAGCTGGACAGGACATGAATGAGGTGGTTGGGTTTGGGATGTCTGGGAGTCTTGTTGAAAGAGCAGAGAATAGGAATATCAGTAGCTTTTTGATA
Source organism: Bambusicola thoracicus (assembly GCA_002909625.1). Classification (NCBI taxonomy): domain Eukaryota; kingdom Metazoa; phylum Chordata; class Aves; order Galliformes; family Phasianidae; genus Bambusicola; species Bambusicola thoracicus. Next base: position 3,779 of record PPHD01016914.1, read on the forward strand.
ACATGAAATCAAAACCAACGGAACCTTAAATATACTGTTGAAACACTGCAATATTCTGTGGAGTGAAAATGAATGTGAAGCAATCAGCAGAAAACCAGGGTCTATAGTGACCCTGGTGAACATAATGTGTTCTCCACAAATGAAACAAATGCTTTTGGTTTGAAAGGTCAGTTTGGTTTTGGCTTTATGATACTTTGTCCCCTTTGAACATTTGTGGTCAACATAGAAATAATTACACAGACAAGAAATTCCATCTGAAGAAAACAAGGTGAGAAGGCAACTTAGCCAGGAGTAAGCTGCTGCTTTCATGTACAGATTGAATGACAAAGAGAGTTTAGATTACCAGGGTACCCATTGTTAGCAGAAGTTAACTTGAGAATGGCAGTGGATCTTCATGTGCAAGTCGTTCATTAAGGATCCAAGGGAACTGTAGCTTGCTCGTATTCGGGTGCAGCTGAGCAGAATTCTTACTGAGGTGCTGAAAACAAGTAATATGATTGCCCTCGGGATTATGGAAAAACAGCTGTATGAGAATTGGCTGGTTTTAATGTATAGAATTTTAAGCATATATTAGACAAATATTTCATTTGTGCCACCCAAAAGCTGTAAACTGCTTCCACTGTAACTCACTGCAAATGCCTTGGCGTGCAGCCCTTTTTTCTTTATTTTTTTAAGCATGCTGGAGCCATTAAAACTCTTGAAGAGTTGGATGTAGTACAGGCTTCATCTTAAGAGTACTTACATCAGTTGGTTCAGCTCAGTAAATGCAGTTGTTGCCCCTGGATGGGCTGTGGTGCTTTTCTGATACTGCAATGCTGAGTGCACTCTGCTCTGAGTACACTTCCTGGCACTTAGTTGAACTCTGAATGCTGTCCTTTCCAGAAAGAAAAAGGCCTGTAATCTCCAGAATGTAATATTAAGAGAGATTCAAACTTCCTGTGTTTTGAAATCATTCTGATAATGAAGGAAGTTACATCCATTAAATGATGAACTGCAGTAGTTGCAACCTAACTTCGTATCACAACATTTCTTCAGTTGTCTTAAATTCCACCAGTGTGGTTGTCTGAAGTTAATTGTCTGGGCAATTAGTTTTACAAACAGCTGTAATCTGGAGAAGGATTTGTCTGACAGGAGTGTTTATGCATCAGTGGCCAATCCCCTTCCACCTGGTGTTTGCCTGCAGGGACACTGAATTACGAAGACCTGAAACTCTAAATTTGATGCAGGACAGAGAGCATCACCAAGTACTAAGGAGTTATGTGGACAGAACAGAGAGGTAGGGAGAAGAAACGTATCGTTCCTACTAAATATTTTTAAATGATTTTCCTTGCTAACTGTAGTCACCAGTTGTTCCTCTATATGAGGATCATCTGGAGAGTTCCTGGATTGGTTACTTAATCAGCTCCTGTAGAATGAGTATTAAGTAGTGGATATCTCAATGTAATAAGCCAAATGTACAAAGCCATAGATGCATCTTGAGCTGTGGAAGCATTTTAATACAGTTAGGAGAAGAGGTAGAAATACCTGGACAGAGTCAGCTGTGAAGTAATGAAGTTAAATCGTTATTGCGGCACTTGAACATCTTACTGAGTAGTTACTCTTACAGAGTTAATAAGATACACGTGCATCACTGACGACTCGTATGATTTCATTTTTCACTTGGAGATTGAAAGTATGCTTTCTCTCTTTCCATTTGGCAGACCCCCAGCTGATTCACCTTACTTTCTCTCTCTGTCAAGTCACCAGAGTCAGGTAACGCATTGAACTCTTTTGTCTTACTCTTCTGGCTAAGTCTGATGCAGAACCAAACTTAGGCTACCTGTAACGCACGGACAGTTTCTCTGTAACCCATCTGTCTTAACCTGTGTAGCTCTGTCCGTATAGAACAGTGCACTGTTCTGTTCCAGGTGCCCAATACAGACCCTGACGTGCACCGCAGGCACATAGAGCGTACCCGTCGGGAGGCACAGCTAGCAGCGCTGCAGTATGAGGAGGAAAGGATGAGAACCAAGCAGATCCAGAGGGAAGCTGTTCTCGACTTTGTTAAGGTACCTTTCCTTTAGCCCGAGTCGATTCCAAACCTTCATCACTTTCCTTAATGAAAATGAATTGCTATGGTCATTAACGCTTGCGTGCTGCGCTCTTGGGCACGCATGGTATTTTATAAAGCAAATGAAGAAGCAGCTAGGTCTTTGGCTGCCTGTGGAACTGGGCTTTTCATTAACACAGCTATCTTAGTTCCCTGGTAATACTGTGCAAAAAATAATTGGTTTTTAATTATTAAAGAAAATCAGCTCAGTCTTTCAGTTAAAAACTTAACAAAATGCATCTTCGTTGACAAGCCGCCTTTTTTTTTTCTTCTGTTGCCTTTGTTGTTCATGAGAACTGTGTTTTCAGCAAAGGAATTCCTCCCTTGGGTTATATTTTGGGTCTATTACGCCTCTTTAAGACGCAAAAACAATGGGGGCTTTTTGTTTTTATACAATATAAAGGCTGGCTTTTGACTAATAGTATCAGTGAAGTTTCAGCTCCGTGGAAACTTGGAAGTGGCCTGGTGCATGTTTTGTTTACCAACTGGGACTATTTCTGTTTTAAAACACTTCTTAATTGTACTGTATTATTCAGAGCTGTTGTTTCTCTGTCTCATGATTTAAAATTGGTCTTTCCTTTTTTCTTTCCCTATAGCAAAAAGCATCCTTAAGTCCTCAGAAGCAAAGTCCTCTGGATAGTGAGGTAAGACTCCAATAAGAGCATTACTTTTCTCCAGGGGAAAAAAAAAAAAAAAAAGGCTATCTGAGAAATCAGAAGTTCTCCTGATTGTGGAGAACGCTTCAGGACTGGGTTGTAGCATAGCTTTTCACATGTAACCAGCCCTTGGTTGACACCCCAAGCACACACTTCCCCTTATGGATCAGTTTAATATTTCCTTCTGTTCGTGCAGATTGCCTGTCTGAGTGTTTTGTTTTCTTGTACGTTTTCTATGTTCTATACGGAAAATAGATTTCACATTCCATCTCAAGATGCTGCCTGGAAGCAATACAGTTCACTTTCTAATGGGAGCATTCAGACAGGTTTTTGTGGTGCAGTCATTGCTCGTCCATCCATCAGTTTCCCCCCATTTCCCTGCTGTATTGCCAGCTGTCCCAGAAAGTTCAGCTATTTTTATTTTGAGGTCTGTTTGCTTACTCAAAGCAAAACAAAAGAACTTTCTTTTGATATCATTTTGTAGCCAAAGGCAATAAAAAGGGGACAAGAAATCACACAGAGCTCAGTCTCCTAAAATACACAGCCCTGAGCCTGTGACATCTGCTCACTGTGTGCATCACGTTTCAGTGTAATAAATGCTTTTTCACTGCTTGCCATCCTCTCTTACGTGGGGGAAATTAATTCACATGGCAGCGGTAATCAGATCAAAACCTTCAACAGCATAATGCAGGTAATTATCTCTTTAGAAGCATTTTTCACCTTATTTTTTCTTTGAAAATTACCAAAACATGGGATATTTGAAATAGCTTCTGCTCCTTTTCCTTCTGAGTTTATTCTTTTAAAGGGTCCTTTGTTCTCCCATGGTAAAAACTAAATACATGGTTGTCTGTGTGTGTGCTTGAGACAGCACAGAGAGCAGAACAATTGACTCCTTAAGTGATAGGAATACCCCGCAGTTCCCGGGTCATGTGGCTGTATATATTCCTACGCAGTTTTGGCTACTGTATGGAACTGTAGAAGGAATGCCTCGCAGCACTATGAACAAGCAGCACGTGTTCCAAGATGTCTGTCTGTTCACAGCTGTGTCGTTGTGTTTGTTTCTGACGTTACTCCATCTCTCCCACCTCCCAGTGTCCCTTTCCATCCAGAAGGTCTCAGCATACTGATGATAGTGCCTTGTTAGTGGTAAGATCCTGCACGCAACAGCCTCTTTCTGTGGCACATTCTGGAGCATAAAAATAATGCCGTGTTACAGTTGGCTCGGATTAGACCCATTCTTTCAGATCTAATCTAAATAGCATAAAACATGACCTTTTTTTCTCAGAAGTGACTTATTTTGAGTATGTTGATATGTGTACTGTCAGCCATTTCTTAATCATATAGCAATGTTTTCCTGCAAAACAATTAAAGCTTACCTTTTGCTAAGAGCAGAAGGAAATTACTGCTCATGAAGAACAACTTAAAGATTCAAAATTGACCTCTGGTAGTTCTGCTTTGATTCTCCCTCCGTTTAGCTTGCTTCCTAATTGATGAGCTCTCCAGTGTCAAACTAACAACTGGATGCTCTGAATACAGCCTCCCACTTGAGCTTTGTTTGCATCCTGCACCGAGTGCCTGGTGTGGATTGGTGTCCTGGGAACCACAGTGCCCAAAGGGAAAATACTGCTGTACGCATAAGTGCTAAAAGTCTGAACTGTTCCTCATTCTCTGCTGCTGTTTAGTATGAAGATGTCTCACTTACCTATTTCGAGCAGCAGCAAAAATGAAAGCTTTTCTGTACTTCATGTTTTATGCTATTTCTTCTTTCATGGCATCTTAGTGATGTAGCATAATTAAAGAATATAATTAATGCCACAATCCTTGTCTGTAGAGGGAGAATACACTTGATTTGCCTGCCATTGCATGACTGCATGCCTGGGATTCGTGTTCTTAGCTCACGTGCATCCCCATCACCTGCCTCAACTCTCTATAGGCAGTGCTCTCAGAACACATCTCTTCAGAACGTGTTGGTCAGTGTTTACTGTCTCTTCATTCAGATGTGTTGGTGTTGCTGCTGTCACATGCCCAGCACTGTGAGGGGGCAGAAGGAGGCTCCTTGTGAAAAGAATGTGTTGTGGTCATGCATGTGCAGAAATCACAGACAGCCAATCTGAATACAAAAACACATTTGTATGCTGTAAGAACCAGGAGAGCAGATGTGGGTTTTGTAGAGTGCTGATGCTGACAGTGAATTCATCTTTAGAGTGTATTTCAAAGATGATACATTTTAAGGACCCCTTTTATTTGTGAGTGTCATCCCATGGTTTTTATTGTGCTGAATGCCAGGTTGCATACTTGCAATTCTTAGCAATCAGTTTGCTGAACTTCCGTCCACGGTGGTTTCTTTTGTGCCTTTATCCAGATTAAATCTCTGCACAAAAAAAAGGAGTTGGGGGAAAAAGTGGCCGGGCTGGCAGGGAGAGTTGGAACCGTGTTTGAAAACAGTAGTTTCTGCATTAGATCTCCTTTGGATTTCCTGCTCTGAACATACATCCCATACATCGTGCTTTCAGTGTGTGAAACGTTGGTTTTCTGAACTGTGGAACTGCGATGTGCAGATCTGTGCTGCAGTGGAAATGCATGCTGTGCCTAATGATGACAGATGCCAGGACAGCTGCCCGCAGCAATTGCTGTCACTGGAACGTGTAGCTCTGGGCAGCCCATGAATCTGCAGCAGTTGTTTTTTTTCCACTGATGTATTTTGTATAGCAAAAACTCGTTTAGCAACAAGGAGTCCATCACTGGTTTGCTTAAAAAACAGACAGCTGTCGTATGAGTTGAAACTACTTTTACCTTTATTAATCCTATTGCATTCCCTTGGACGTTTCTCCTGTCCCTGTGGGTTTGAAATGTAGCTACACCTAAATTCTGAGGCTGTTTTTTTTCCTTCAGTGAAGCATAGGGGCATTCACATCAAAGCACCATTTGCTAATGACAGTTCAGGACATTTTTTCCATTTACATTGTTTTCTCTTTATCATTTTCTATGCCCAAACACTGCATGCTGATAAAGCTGCATATACTGCCTGTGGGATTTTCCACTCATGGTTCAAAAAAGGTTAATAGTTGCTTAGAATGCAGCTGAGCTCTCCTTGATTTTGGTAGCTCTTCAGGAGTTGTTACCTCTTCAACAGGAAAATTTCTACAAGCCAAATCTAAGTTGTGATTTTTCCCTTGTAAATCTCATCACATTCCTTTTGCTCCTCTTGTATGTTGGTGCTTAACGCAAATTGAAATGCATTTGGGTTGCACAGTTCACTCTGGTCGTTCCTATCCTTTGGTAGGTACTTTCAGGGCAGTCTGTTTCAGCTCACAAAATGGCTTTCCATGCCTTCTGTGAGCATTTACAGCTGCTTGTTCCCTCTGCATGCCTGCCATTCGATGCAAAGTGGAGTTTGGCTATAGGACTTCAGTGTGTGTTGTGCTGGATTTCACTGTGTTGATTTATAACAGCCAGACTAACTAAACCTTTGCTGAAGGAATACAGTCACTGGCCTCTCTGAGAAACCCTGCAGTGTAACTCAGTCTTGTACTACTCATATTCCATTTGCCATTCTCACTAGAGTACCCTCATTGCAGTTGGGAGTGCTTGTTAATACAACATCAAGGCTTCAGGCTCGGGGTAATGATTTCAATCTTGACTGCTTTTGAATCTCATCTTTCCCCAGATAGCTTTTTTCCCCCCTCTACTACTGTACGTTACAAGGTGAGTCAGTGGGAGGCAGATACAAAAGGTACCACTGTTGTTCTCTCCAACTGCTTCTCAGTTTGTGACAAAGCCTGTGAAATACCCAGTGGGCACCAGGCAGCTGCTGTGTCCTCGCTGTGTAACTCTCGTGTCACTGCTGCTCTGGGCTGCCTTCGTTGTGTTTTCTTCTCATGATCTGAAGCGTGACCTGGGACCATCATCACAGTTAACACGTGGGATCTCGGAGACATTTTAAGTTAAGCCTTTTGGGCACCGGCGTGCTACAAGTAATAACAGCATGAGTGATGTGAGCACGACTTGAATTATGCTATCTCATGCCCTGGAGGTTTCTCTCAGGGAGTTGCCATCCATTTGTATGCTCAGACAACTGACAAGCATACTGTTGTAGAGTAGCCTTATTTTTGGTTGGTGCAGAGTCACAGTTGGGCTCTGTTTTGGCATTCCCTCCATCTAAAGTTGTTTCTGGCTGTGGGGATTTCTCTAACTTCATTGCTAGACCCAGGAATGAAGAGCAGTGTGTGCAGCGGTTGTAGGTCTGAACTGCAGCACCCTGATCCTTCTTGTATTGCAGCTACCTTCTCTTACAGTCGTTCTTTGCCTCACTTCTTCCTCTCTTCCCTCCCTTTCTTTCCTCGCTGTCCCTGACAGAATGGCTTTGAGCCTCTCTTTGTGTTTGAGATTGACAATAACACCAATACCATTAAGAGAAGGCCAGGGACTCGCAAACAGGTGAAGAGCATGCACTGTGTTGCTGTTGTGCTTCTCTTGCCCTCTGTGTGCTGTGTTCCCCCCTTTGCCCACTGCTGGGTTTGTGGATCGTGACTGCTGCTTGTTAGTCTGTGTCAAGGTGGCCTTGCTCCTTTTGTACAGGAATCAAGTTGCATTAATGTCCCAGACCACCACCATTTGGTTTATTTTGCTTTTTGCTATAGTAGCTGATGTTACATTTGCTGAAGTAGCATTTTGAAGCTTGTAAAGCAAGCAAAAACAGCCAAAAAAAGTTAGCTCTGCACTGCTGCAAAGGAGGCTGTTCTGAGGATCAGCTGCTGTCTCCATGGGGCATGAAGCTGTTTGTGTAAGGTTTGCCCTGTCTGTAACATCTCCTTCCATCTGTAATTCACAAAGATCAGCATCAGGTGTTAGTGGCAGAACAAACGTGTGTCCTTTAGCCCATTCAATGTGAGTATCCCTGATTTTACTGAGTTAATAGATTAACTTACTACAAATGCATTGCATACTCAAAACATTAAAAAGTATTTATTTAGAGTAGTGACCCCAGGATGGGCTGTTAGGGGGTACGCTCTCCTGTTGGGATGAGAGTCTGGCATAGATGTTACTTTATCATAGAATCATAGAATGGCCTGGGTTGGAAAGGGCCTCACAGATCATGTAGTTCCAACCCCCTGCTATGTGTTGGATCACCAACCAGCAGCCCAGGCCGCCCAGAGCCACATCCAGCCTGGCCTTGAATGCCTGCAGGGATGGGGCATCCACAGCCTCCTTGGGCAGCCTGTTCAGTGCATCACCACCCTCTGGGTGAAAAACTTCTTCCTAATATCCAACCTAAACCTCCCGATGTCACTTTGTGGTGTGTAAAAAGGAAGGTTTCACCTCCCAAGCTCATTGCCCAGAAAGTTCAGGTGGGTAGGAGAGCTTTAACCACAGTTTGAAGAGGAAATACCTGTTGTGCCTGTCTTTTGCTTTTTAACTGTTTCTGAGCACATAACCATGATCACCTCCTCCTTTCTGCCTTGGCTACTCAGTTCCACCTGTGCATGTGCCCTACCAGCTGCTTGCTAACACTGCTGCTGCCTTCTCTTTCTCTCTACATTCAGTCCCTCTCAGGGTTGAATCGAGACAGCTGTGCTACTGCCCTGCCTAACGCCTCAGCCCTCAGTCCTGCCAAGGTATCTCTCGCTATTTTCATTCACCAATAAAGCCAACAAAAAACTGGGATCCACGCATCTGTTTTAACAGGTGTTGCTATGTCAGCTTCTAGTCAGAAGTTCAGGTAGGGTATGAATCTGATTTACCTGATTGAACTGTAGTAGCTATGACCTCATCTTAGCTTTAGGCTGTGTCTGAGCTAAAAAGCATGGTAACCCATCTGCTCCAAGGGCTTCCTCGCTGTCTTTGATGATGCTTTTTATTTACAAGATGATTTTCTCTTAACAAAGTCGAGTTTATCAGAAGTACTTCTGTTGCATTCTTTCCTGGCTTGCTTTCCCCATTGAGTGTAGGTATCCTGTAATTTGCTTTTGGGGAAACTGCTATTCTGAATGAGAAGTTGGTGTGTGTTAAGCACTACAGTAAAACTACAGTGTTTCGCTAAGGAAAGTGATATTCAGTGGCATTACCAGCGGTGTCAAGGAGGCCGTGTATTCTTATCCGTGCTGCTCTTCTGCAAGTTTTGCATGTTTTTTAATGAGCTGTTTTTGCTGTGCCCCCCCTGCAAAGAATACTTAACATCTTGGAGAGGAGGAGGAGTAAACAAAGAGAGCATTGCGCCGTCAGTGCTGTTTCTTCACTTCTTCCTCAGAAAAGAGTAATTGTGGCATTTCTGCAAATAGAAAAAAGAAGTTCAGCTGCTTTCTGCAGAGATGAGACTTTGGGGAACAACGCGTTGTGTTTTTCACCTCTGGCTTTTCGTTCTGATGTATGCTTAGATGGATGGTGCCTTATATAAAACACAGCAAACAATAAAAATGCAGTCGCAACTTCTTCCAGATTAGGACCATTTATGCTCTTCTGCTTTTTTGTCTACAGAGTGATGACAGATCCACCATATCTCCTGGCTCACCCACCACTCAGACAGGTAACAGGGAAAGGAAGCAACGCTTCTGAAAACCGAGGTCAAAATATCTGCCCGCACATTTGTGCTGTGGGGAGAAGGGAGCGCCGTATGTGGCACCGCTGTGCTCCACAGCTTACCCACTGATTTGGGTCTCCTTGCAAACACATGAGGGGAGAGGCAGCAGGGCTGAAGCGTGTCCTCAGGGACAGTGTAGGCTTTGGCCCGCAGACTCATTCAGCAGCAGTCAGAACAGCTGTTGGAAGTGGTATGTGGAATGTGCTTTGCATGGCGAGCGTCCCTGAAAGTGCCTTTTCCTGCCTTATGCTTTTATCATGCATGCACGTAATTTATTTTGTCATGATATTACAATTTATTTTGTCCTTTTTAATTACCACATTGCTGAACCCGTTTCCTATTTAAACTCTAACCGTTTCCTTCTTCCTCGTTTCCTTTCCTGTGCCTTCCCACATTTGTTTAGTCCACCTTTCCCCTCCACATCCTGGTCATGCAGCCCTGCCTTCCTATAGAAACCCTTCCCAGCGACCCGAGAGTTTCCTTTTCCGAGCAGCTGTCAGGGATGAAGCAAACAAAGGTAGGTTATGTAACTCAGAAATTAGCTCGTTTTGCACTACGTTTTATTAACATGTGCCTTAGCTAGGTTTTGCACTGCTCTGTTGCTGAAGGTCGTTATCATCAAACTAGCTTTAGGGTTCCATTTGTAAACACGTGGCATTATAAATACTTTGTGAATGACCATCGTATCTGTGCAAATGTGGGAATCTGTTCTTCTTGGTCCTTGTCCTTACGCCTAAGAAGATAGCAAGGAAATGCCTCCAGCAAGTTATAAGGGCAGCTTGATGGGATTTGCACTATATGTAGCAGCGTGTGGCAAAATTGCAGAGTCTGTAGAAAGGCGAAACTCTTTCAACATCCTTCATCTGACAAAACTGTGTCCTCTTTCTGTGGATGATCAGTAGCCAAGAGAAACAACAAAATCGAAAGGGAAAAGAAGATGTGTTAGGAAAGACCTCATTTAGATTAGCAGGTCATTAGTTTGGTAGATCAATAGGCTTATGAAAGAAGCAGATGTGTGAAAAGGAATGCTCTGTACCCATTCTGGGACGCTGTACACACATAATGCAGCAGCGTAGGGCGGTCAGCCAAACCATCCTTACTGATTTCTCTTCATGCTGTTTTTTTCAGTGGTTGTTTCATCATCTTCCCGTGCCTTGTCTCCTGCTAACGATCCTGCAGACACGAGAGTTAGACCGAACTCCAAGCAGCGTGAGGAGGAGCTGGAGCTAATAGAGCAGCTACGTAAGGTAAGTGCTGACAAAACCACTGAGCCTCTCAGTAAATGCCTTATGTGCCATCATGTTACAGCTGCCCTTGTGTTCTTCATACTTGTGGGGAGCTCCCTGGGAAGCTCCCTCAATACCTTCCTTTTAATCTCCTTTTAAAAATACATCCTTGCTGTAAAGCCTATAGAAAAGCAGGGGACATGCAGAGACTGCAGCCAGTCGTGATGACAGCATGCTCTCCTTGCGTGCTCTGAATCCACCTGTCGACTCTCGCTTTATCCTTAGTAAACTGTAGAGCATCTGTGGCAAAAATATTCACATCCAGGCTTCTTGTTTGTTGAGAGCCAGTATGCCCTAGTTTGTGCCCATGACAGCGGCTGATACTGAGTGTGCCACACGGCATTCAGGTACTGCTCTGCTTTGCCCCAGGAAGACCTGTGTTGTTTGTGAAGGGATTCCTTGAAGCGCTCTCATGCTCTGAGCTTTCTCAATAAATGAGAATTCCTCTTTCTAAAGCTGATTATAAGCATCCCAGATAGACAGAGAGTTCTTCTGCAAACTGTCAGAGTAAGGACAATCTGCTCTCTCCAGAAGGAGAAAGCTCTCTTAAGTAAAATGAAACAAAACTCAGCGTTAGTAGAGCCATTCATCTCTTACCTCAGAATGCTTTATGTGCAGTCTCTCTCTTGTTCAGCTTCCTGGGTGAGATTAAATCTGTTGTATATGCTTAGAATTCGTGATTTAACATAGCAACTTGGTGAAATTTGAAGTAAAATCTGATTTGAATTTGTGTTCATCTCTTTAACAAATGTTAACTACATCATTTTTAAAAGCTATACTAAGCGATAGTCTGTTTTTTTTCTGTACTGAGACTTTGGTTGGCCATATTGTCCTCCAGTCGACAGTTATTTTCACTTCCCTTTGCAGAACCATTTGCTGAGAATGTGCAGGATTAGGAGTGCTGTTCTTAGCCCCTGATTTCTGTTACTGTTCAAGA
>PPHD01016916.1:0-15320 GCA_002909625.1 Bambusicola thoracicus
AATTAGTCAGTACGGTGTATGGGAAAAGAAAATTCATAGGCAAAGCAGCATATTTCTCCCCTAAGCTGGGCCTTCAGTGCAAGAAGCGCTCGGCGAGATGGCTCTTTGTAACTCTCTCAGCAGTGGCCACCCCACATGGAAAGTTTCCATCTCAATAGCTAAAGCCTGGCGAAGTTTCCATAGAAAGTCCCAGGCAGGTATAACAACGGGCACTTCAGCATGCTCTGCCTGAATCTCAACACCCTGAGGGTTTGAATAGTGCAGATGAGCAAGTGTAGGAGATGAGGATCAGAAGGAGCAACGGCATCTGGGAACCGTTCCGCTTCTGATGTCTGAAGCAGGAGGTCACAGCGGGATGGAAACCAGCTCCTGGCCTCTGTTATTGGTGGGGGAATCACCACTTCCACCTCACGTCAGCAGTATCCAGATGGAGCTGGGGCATGCAGTATGTGGGGCTTGGAAGAGCCCTGCCTTTGCAGAAGGTCTTCCGGGCTTTAGCTGCAGGCGTTTGACTGTCACAGGAGCAATGCAGCACGTCTGCCTCCGTGGGGTTCTGCAGTAGGATTTTTCATCCAGTGTTTTATACATCCATCAACCGTCTGGGCATATGGATGGGGATGGGAGGTGCTGAGCTGGCCACAAAGAGAGCAGCCTGTGGTCAGCCACTGTTTTATATTGCCATTTAAAATGTTCCTTATCACCTTCACCCAGGTGCACACACTCTGAAATGCAGGCTTCTCCCCCAGGAGGAGGGGGGCGGCCCATGGCAGGGCTTGCGGCAAGCAGTGACAAAGCACTCACGTGCTTTTCCATGCTCGCCTTCCCCTCAGCCACCCGGCTCCTCTTGTTTTAGCTTTGTTTAAACAGTCTCCTTGGTAACGGGAAGGAAAAGCAGAATTCTTTCATCCTCCTCCTGCCTATCTCAGTACCGGGATGAGGCATGAAAGGTCTCCCAGTGAAATGCCCTTATTAGCAAACGTTTGCTTCAGTGCTCCCACTGCGGATTTTAACCCCACTGATCACTGGGGATTCCAAGAGATGCGATGTCTCTTTAAAAAGACTTTCTATACCTAGAGTTTCAACAGGGAGGGCCGTATTTCACAGTTTAATTTCTTTGGCAGCAAATCAACAGCATGTCAGTCAGCAAGTGGTGGCTCTTGAAACCGTCCACGTGATCCCTATCTCGAGGCCAGGAAGGCCATGAGGCCAGGAAGGCCATCGTCTTGTGGCAGTTTCAGAAAGGTCTTTCTGAGGGCTGGAGCACCAGCTGCTATAGCTGCTCCCAGAGGTCTGAAGATGCCTGATAAGGCTGGGAAGAAATGGCATTGCACAGCACCAGGGCAATACTCGGGGGAGGGGGAGAGGCGGTTCCTGTCTTCAGAACTGAGCATCCCTGGTGTTTGAAGCCTGCAGCACAGCAGCATCTCATGTGCTGATGCCCACAGGCTTTGTGTGTTTTACAGCTGGGTCTGGTCCAGCACAGGTGAATGGCCCAAGGGAGGCTGGAGCATGCGGGCACCCTGCAGCCAGTCATTTAAATTGCTAAAACGGGAGCGTTGCACCGGAACCTGCCTTGACAGACGATTACTTACAACTTCTCCTAATAAAAGTTCAATGTGACACTCACTGACAAGCTCATAAAAGATCAAAAGGCTCTTCTGTAGCTCAGAAGCCCATTAGCATCTGTGGAGCCCCAGCAGGGAGAGGAGGTAGGATGTTTGCTTTGTGCTGGGCTGCAGATACGTATCACATCTGCATCAGTGTGCACACACGACTCCGGGCAGATGTTTTGCTCAGCAGCCGGTGTGTGTGTGCACACACACGCGTGTTGTGCTAAGGTTGGACAGTTGCCAGGAGCAGCAGGCATGCTGGTGTGAGCAGCACAGAGGAACCATGGGCACGTTCCCAGTCTCAAAGCCACTCGCTCAATCACCAGGCAAAAGAAGATAGAAGCAGTGATGGTGAAATGCTTTTTGTACTTCTTTGTCAGTGCGTTTGGGTCTGTGGGAAGTGCCTCCATCTCCCATCTTGAAACAAGGGGACTGACCTTTGGGGCTGGCACCGAACACCGGGAGCCAGATGCATCCCTCCCACTGAAACCCATGCCAGGAAGTTTGAAAGGTACCTTCTTTTGGAGGGAAGCACTACTGACGTTTATATACAATCTCTCTGCAGTGGCAGCACCGGAGCTGCACAGGAGATGTGTTGTGGGCTTCCTTCAGCCTGGATTGCTGGTGCCGAAGCCTCACCGCCTGGTTTTTGCACGCTGCTCTCTGTTTTGTTTACTCAGCATAAAAGCAGCAAAGTCTGCTAAATAATTTATAAGGCTGCAGAGAAGTCCCCTCTGCTGGCTGTTGCTCATTGAAATTCAATTCGGGGAGTGCCAAAATCATTTTGATAAGGGCGATGTCTTCCCTTTGAGGAGCACAGTCGTGGCAACTATGCTGGGCACACACAAAGAAGGGCAACGAGCATTTATTGGAAGAACAGAGCAATTACTGTTGTAAAGGGGAACCTGCCTGTAAAGAAAAGCTGTCTGTGTACTCAGGTGTGTGGAGGAGTGAGAAGCAATTGAATGACTTTCCAAGTGCTTTCTCTTGGGGAAAATGCGTATGGGAACAACCAGGGGTGGGGGAAGAGGTAAAATACCAACTTTTGGCTCTGAACTCTGAAGGCTTCTTAGAAATGGCATTTGCAAGCATTGATATGCAGCAAGAGTATAGGGCTAGACTGAGCCCTGGGCACTCAACCCTTTGCTTGCAGCACAAGCTGAATTTTTTGGAAATAATGAAAGTTTTTAGCTGGCATGGGCAAGGCAATGCAGTGCCAGGGGATGAGTTATTTCTGCCTTGTCAGCTTTCCCAGGCGCCTTAAGCAATTGCTCTTGGGGGTGTTTTTGATCAAATTCACATTAAATGTATTTTTCCTCCTAGTCGTTGTCACTTGCATTGCGCTGTCTGTGATGCTGTCCTTGGAGATCCAGACACTGATGTAGACGGGATGTCTCCTGTTCAATGTCCCCATGGTCCTGCCTCCAGCAGGCACCCAGTGAGCTTTATGTGGTAGCTCACAGAATCGTAGGATCATCAAGGTTGGAAAGATCACTAAGATTATCATGTCCAGCCACCAGCCCATGACTGTGACCATGTCCCTCAGTGCCATATCTGCTCTCTTGAATACCTCCAGGGATGGTGACTCTACCACCTCCCTGGACAGCCTGTGCCAGGTGCACACTGCCACTTGATGTACACAGCTAAGGGAGTGTGAAGGAACAGCAAAACTCCAGCTTGTCCAGACCCACGGGTTGATCACACCTTCAGCTATCTGGGGATGGTGAAACCTTTAAGTGTGACTGAGGGCTCGGGTCTCGTTTTGGGGCACCTCAAGAATGCGTCGTGGCTTTTTGCAAAGTGTGACATTGGCAGATGAGTCAAGTGCAATAGCTGGAGTTCAAAATTCACAGTCAGATCAAAGCAAACATCAGGGATTCCCCAGGAAAGCAGCGTTTCTGATCTGAAAATCCTGCCCAACATGACCTTCCTAAATAGAAATTGAAGCAGCATTCGGCATAGCGTGTGAAATCATTGATCCTGCTGCCCCTGCAAACCACCTCCCCTGTCTTGCCTCTCCACACTGTGGGGGAATGGGCTGGACAGACAAGGCTTTGCCAGGGCTCTTCTAGTAGCGATGCTCTGGAGCAGACCAACGTTGTGTGTTTGAGCTGTGTGTTGTCATTTAGACTTAATGCATCCTGAGGCCAGAGGAGCAGTTGTTTCATGCTGCCAGGGAGATGACAGCACATCATCTGTGCTCTTAGAAGCATTGATTCAGCGAGCTTGATTTCTCGGGAAAAAAAAAGAAGTGCAGGGCAACAAAGAAAATAAGAGCAGCCAAATAAATCTTGGCTCCAGAAGTGAGGGGAAAACAATTGTTTCCCCACCCTTCACGAATGTCAGTGCCCAGGTTGGTGTGCTCAGTGTTTTGCAGACATCAGGCTGCGCAGCTCCATTCACATCTGGGCGGCTGGACCTGCAAACTGAGCTGCCTCATCAAATCTGCTCACTTTACCCTTCCCAAAGCATGTGTCAGGCTTAGCTTCAGGCAGGTTTTCCTTTGCCCTCCACGTCATGTTTGCAGCATGCTTCAGGCAAATTTTCATCAAGCACGGACATTTCACATAAGCAAGCGCTGGTTCTGAAAAGGGCCCTGCAAGGGTGACTCATGGGGCATCACACAAACATGGCATCCCATCAGCGTGGGGTCGGGGATGGTCATCACCACTGTCTCCCCTCATGTTCCCGTTTCTATTTGACCTTCATCTCCAGTCAGTTGTGCAATTTATTCTCCATGGTGGTCTAATTAGCCCAGTGGAAGGAAGTACATGTCACACTGATAAACACCTGCAAGCTTTGCACACCAAAGCTCATACCTGATGAAGTCGGACCTGTAGCAAGCCAGGAACCCTGTCTGGTTCCCACATCTCAGCCATGCAGTGTCCATCCCCAGCATCTGCAGTAGGGCTGTGGCATCATCAGTGCCCTGAGATGCTTTTCACACCACCTGGGCAGGTTGTTGTCATTCCAGATTTGAGCAATAGCAGCCACAGACAAGAGCAAAGCTTGGACCACTTTTGCAACCTCTTTCCATCACACCCATTTAGCAGGGAGTTTGGATTTACTGTGCCATGGTAACTACCAGGCCATCCTGCAGAGCAGTACCCTGCACCCTGCATGCTCTCTGTCTCACATTTCTCCTTCACCTATCATCAAAGGCAGTGGGCATCTTTGCAAAGGAGCTCTTGAGATCAGATCCTGCAGGTGGGAAAAACCACCAAACCAAGGGCGATTCTGTTACTGGTGGTCATTGTCATGGTCTCCATACTGTTGGTGGGATGGTCACTCAGGTCTGTAGCTCTATCTGAGGATAAGGGCTATGTTTCTCTGCTTTTTGGGAGATAGGGGATGAGTAAAGTGAGGTGTTTCACTGAGCGTTTCTCATGTGGTGCTGCTGGAATAAAGCTGGCAGTGCTGGAGACGGTCATTTCTTGACTTGAGGTGCTACTGCAAGGAGAGGGATAGGGCAGATCCATTCACCGCCAGTGATGGAGCTGAAGGCACAGCCTCTGCCTCCAGATCTGATCATCCCCCTACTCATTCTCAAAACCACTGAGGATGCTTCAGAAAGAAAAAAAAAAGCAACCAATTCTCTTTAGACGTACAGGTGCTGTAGCACTCCATATATGCAATCTTTGAGTTGCCATGGGGCTCCGGGAGTCTTGTCCACCCTATTCCAGTGTATTTTTGTAGGACTCCCACAGGTCTGGCCCTTGGGAGGTCAGGGCCACCATGCTGCTGATACAGGGAGTTGCTGAGCGTCCTCAGGGCCACTGCACCGTCTTATTTCTGAGCCTGCCCTAGAGGAGGTGAGGGGTTTTGCTCTGCCTTTCTGCTTGTGCTGGAGGAGATTGCAATGGCTCCCCCTGCCTTCCATTGGATTTTCAGTGGTTATGCATCTGGAGGAGAGGCTGAATCTGAGCCCTGTGAGTCTGAGTGTCTCCCAGAAGACGCCTTATGCCCCTTAGGCAGCCTGAATTGGTGGCTGAGAGCTGGCAGAGAAATGAGACTCCTCAGAGGGGACATCTCCTGTCTGTTGGCATGAAATGGAGCCAAGATTGAGCTGCACGATCTTTGTGTCTTTCCACACAGACTCATAGCCTGCTGCTGCTGCTGCCCTCCCCATACAGCTGGGTGGTAGAGGCCTCCACAGAGCATGGCCCAGCATGGAAGGGACGGAAACCCTAATGAACCCTCCCCTCTGCCAGAGACCCCTGGGTAACAGCTACAAAGCACATGTGATAAGTTGTTTTGTACATTCTGGTCCACAGCTGCATCTTCTGTCCCTCAGGAGCAGGTGTCCCCGTGCTGGCGGAGTGGACATTGCATGTTCCTCCCACATGTCCCCTGCCAGACGTGTGTCAACTGCAGCCAGGATGAGCACTTTCATCTTAGGGCCTCTGCACACAGAGCTGTCACCTCCTGCTATCAGGCGCAATTTTGTTGTCAACCGGTGGAAGAAAAACCTCATCTCCTCCTTTTTACTTCCCAGCAACAAGACAACTTCCCTCCTCGAGTAGCTGTCAGGAGTGTGAGCAGTGAAGCTGCTAAGTGCACAAAAACGCTCTTCGGTGTCTGGGTCTGAAAAGGTGTGTGCTGCAGAGGGAGGCCCAGGAGCAGCTAGGGCTCTTTGCATCTCTCACAGCATGGACAGGGCCTTGAACCCCTGCAGGCTCCCGGCGGATGAGAGCTCACCAAAAAGGTGAAAACAGCAAGGCAGATGGACAGCAGACCCTGGAGGAGGTGGGGGTGAGAAGAGAAAGATCTGCTTTGCTCTTGGTGGTGGCTGTCTCCAGCCATGCATTGGGATCTGCTCCCCGCTTCTAGTGGCTTAGGTCCAGTTCAGTTGGCCTTGGCCACTGGCTTTGGTTGTCCTCAGCTCTGATGCTGATTTTTATGCCCTAGAGCAGCCCCCTGGGCCGTGCTTGCCCCTCTGCACCGTGCCCAGCACTCACATGAGCTGCACGAAGCAGGGAGTGTTTCCAGCCACGTGCCATCTCTAGCTTTAACTGTGACTAAATAAGTGACTGGCTGACAAGCAGATGTATGAGCAATCAACAGCTTTCTTCAGGAGTCTAAGAACGCAGGCTACAATGGGCAGCCCCAGCAAATGTTTTCAAAACAGCATCTCCAGAGCATGCATCCCTCGTAGTTATTCTCTCACTGCTATCACTGACCCACTNCCTAGAGCAGCCCCCTGGGCCGTGCTTGCCCCTCTGCACCGTGCCCAGCACTCACATGAGCTGCACGAAGCAGGGAGTGTTTCCAGCCACGTGCCATCTCTAGCTTTAACTGTGACTAAATAAGTGACTGGCTGACAAGCAGATGTATGAGCAATCAACAGCTTTCTTCAGGAGTCTAAGAACGCAGGCTACAATGGGCAGCCCCAGCAAATGTTTTCAAAACAGCATCTCCAGAGCNGGGCTGGGAAGTGCTCAGTTACTGTGGGACTGGGACTTAGGACATCACAGCCCTCTGCCCTGGATGTTGTAGTTATAAATCTGGAGTTGGAAGTCCTCCAATCTATACATACAGCTCTCCTGGGTGATCGCTGGAAGTTGAATGGGTGACAAGCTGCATAAGAACGTAATTGTCTCTGTTGATTCTGGAATAAGTGTCTGTCCCAGCAGCAAAAGCAATGCTACGTGCTTATCATCAAGCTAGCTACTGACTGCTGTATCAGTTGGTCGGTTGTGCTTAGAGATGTTTATTTTCGTGTCCCACTGGGCACACTGTGACTGGCTACATGCAGCACTCAGTTATTTCAGCTCCAGCTCACGTGTGGTCTGAGCACAGTGATGCTTTCTTAGCCGCAAGATCTCTGATCTAGACGCACAGCAGGGTGGAGGTGGGCAGGGGCCTCAGAAGGTCTCTGGTGCAACCTCTGCTCAGAGCGCCAACATTACAGCATGAGCAGTAGCTTAGGCAAGCTTTGCACATCTCCAAGAGTGGGGGTATTTGGCCTTGTCTTCTCACTTGAAGGAAGGAAAAAACAAAAGCAGTGTTAAAAAGGCATTGCTAGGGTTCTGTAGGGGAGCTAACAGATATGTTGTGCTGTGATGAAAGCCATCTTTCTCCATGCTGAGCCTGAGCAGACAGCCAGACATGCGTTCTGGACCTGACACATCTCTGCTCCTGGACGTCTGGTCCTGTCAAGGAGGACGAGTGCTCTGGGGGCCATCCCCCAGCACGTCCTGCCTGCATCTCTCTGGAGCCGATTGCTGATGCTCTGCTGTGTTCGACAATTGTCTGAGTCATGAGAGGGGCTTGTGCCATTTCACGTCAATGAATGATACCGTCTAGATTGGGAGCGGCAGGATTTTTGCAAGCACATGGAGGATTTTCCCAGTGACTGTGCAGATATTCAGGTTCAAAATGAATGTAAGTTCCAGGCAAGCTGCCACCAGGCACTCCTGACCCCACAAGAGAGACAAGTCTGGCAGAGATAGTTGAGGTGGGAGTCCCAGCTCCTTGCACCTGTGCTGCTGCCATGGTCTGATGCAGCCTTGGTCAAAAAAAATACTCACAGAGAACTATTCCTCTGCTGCCCTCCATCTGGTTCGTGCCAGCCTGTGCTAACTCATCATGCATGGACCTGTCCCTGCTCCTGTATGAGGCTGCTCATACAACCTCATTGAGTACTTACCCTTCTGCTCATTGAGTACTTACCCTTCTGGGGCATTGCCAACCATGAGGGTGGTACTGAAGCTCACCGTGAGCTCCAGTGACGAAGGATTGTGTGAGGTGGCTGTGTTGAAAGAGCTCAGCCATTTGACAGAAAGAGCGTGATTTGAAAAGAAAGCTGTTATCCTGGTGGAGAGCACAGGGCTTGGAGCAAGGGTGGGGATGTTGTGTCCATGAAGACATAATCTTTCTGGGAGAGGAGAGCTGGAGCTGCAGTTCTGCAAGATTTGTTTCATTCTTTGATTGCTGGTACATGGAAATGAGCTGGAAATCATTCCCTCAGAGATTGCCTTGGCTACAGACTGAGGGACGAGCAATTTTTGGTACAGAAAGGCAGACACTTGACTGGTTTCTCCTTGGCAACATTTTGCCCAACTTTTTGTTGGTGTGAGCACCGAGGGGGATGCTGGGCCCAGATGGCTTCCATGGGTTTTGGCAATGCTAAGAGGAGGCACCGAGCACATTTCCCCAACGTTTGATCCATCTTCCATGGACACAGTGATGTTTCATGGCACCAGCTCCCCTGCAGTAACCACAAATGGCTGGGCTGATACAAGTGCTTTCTTTAACTGGCAGAGAATGCACCGCTGGTCACATTGATCCTCTCATGCACTCAATTGGAGCATAACGCTGGGTGAGGCAATAACTCCTCTCCTACTGAGGACTCAGGACTTCAGCTGGGGGACAGTGGAGGGGGTTCCAGGGTGCTCTGCAGAATCCAGGAGGCAAAATGCAGTGCAGTGGAGATGAGCCGTGCTTTAAGAATAATCTGTGTTATTTCCACATAGCTGTTTCTCAAGCAGATGTGGTCTCAAACATCATCGGAAGGGAAGTCTTTTCTCTGGGATTGCAGTATCATCCCAGGGACAAGTCTGCCTCAGCAATTTTTTGCTGATTGGAAATGCATCCAGCGAGCAGACTTGCTGTTTGTTCCTCCTGGCCTGGTGCAGCAAAAAGGAGCAGTGCACGTGTCTGCCCGACACACAGCGCTTGCTCACACCCTGGAAATACCAGCCAGAAGACTTCACTGCAGCAGCACCTACTGGCAATGGCAGTTTCAGCCCAGAGGCGCCATATTCAAGTCCTGCTGGTGCTGGGTCTGAGCATCTGGAGCCCCTTTGCTTTCTTCTTCTACGTTTCCTCTTGTGAGAGAGAATAATTTTGCAGGGCAGAAATGCCGCATGTGGGAAGGCAGAGCACACCCATAGGAAGCTTACAGCTTGATAGCTCTGCTGCCCTCAGCATTGCTGAAGACAGCTTTTTTAATTAACTTTCCAGAGAAGGGCTTTGTTTCATATGTGAGGGAAGGTGCAGAATGCATTTTAATGGGAGTTGCCGGGAGAATTATTGATTTGGCGAGTAATGTTTCTGAAATAGTGCCATTCTGTTAATTCTGTCAGGTCCTCTGATAGCTTGGCTGAGAGCACTGGGTTTTTAATACGCAATAATGTCCCCTAACTCATCAATGCAGAGCAAGATCAGCTGCATGCTTGGTAACCATTTTTCCTACATACAAAAACCGTTGCAGCGATAATTACAAACAGAACAAATTATTACGGATATTCATTCTAAGATCCCATTACCCCATACTGCGCTGCATTGTTACACTTTTCACAGCCATCGCTTGCTCTTGAGTAAATGGTTTCATTATAAGCATGAAGGGCAAACTTAATACACTTCTGACTCACGGCGAACGGCACAAGAAATCATCCTGGCTGTTCCTCCCAGTGCTTGGCAGCGTTTGCTCTGAAAGAGAGTAAAACATCACCTCTGCTGCCAAATACCTGTCAGCCGGGCAGAGGGGCTCTGCCTAGGAGGATGCAGCAGATGGGACCGCCGCTTCCCCTTTGAACTCGTCCACCAGAGCCCACAAAGCCCATATGGAACAGCCGAGGGTCCTGCTGCGGGTTTGCCGTGCCGGGGCTGGTTAAGTGGGAGCAAGCCATCGAGGGGCTGCTTTGCACCCAGAGTTTTTGGAGGCACCCTGACCCCGTGGACCTCTCTGCTCATCCTCTTGGCCTCCCAGCCCCTGCCTTTTGCTTTCGGCTGCGCTGCCCCTCCGGCTGTGCTACCAAACCCACTGTTTTCTCTCCACAGCCTCCTTTTCCTGGCCTTTCCACCCTCCTCCTCTCCCCGTCTCCCTCCTCCCTCTTCCCCCCTTACTCTTGAATCTCTATTTCTTCTTCTCTGTTCCAGCAAAACGATATCAATCAAGGTGATAGATGATGAGGAGTATGAGAAAAACAAGACCTTCTACCTAGAGATCGGGGAGCCCCGGCTGGTGGAGATGAGTGAGAAGAAAGGTGGGGGACGTGCTCCGGGGCTGAGCCCAGCCTGTGTGTCCCTGTCTGGCTCACTCATGCCTAGCACCTGCAACACCGAGCTCACATCCGCGGCGCCTGCGGAAAAGGGCAGGAGCGGAACCCCCAGAAAGCCCCGGGATGCTCCTGCCCTTCCCTGCCTGCCCCATTGGGATGTGCAGCCGCTTCCCTCCCTCCCCAACCATCTCGGCACCACGGCGGACGTGAACTGCATGCGCGTGCGACGCCAATCATGTGTTTGCCTTTGTCTTGTGTTCCCACAGGAAATTCATTACCCTTAGAATACTTGACCGTGAGGAGTATGAGAAAGAGTGCAGTTTCTTCCTTGTGCTTGGGGACCCGGTGTGGCTACGACGAGGAGTGAAAGGTGTGAGAGTAACACCAGACCAGCTCTCGAGACGCTGCCGTCCGCTTTTCTCTGTGTCTCCCTACTCTCACACTCCTTTCTCCTCGCACTCTGGCTCCCGGCCGTTTTGCCCTCCTTCCCTCGAAGCTTGGCCCCTGCAGCTCTTTACTCTGTTTTCTTTTCTCTTTTGTTTTTTTGGGGGGTACTCTGTCTCGCTGGCAAGGGCTCCCCCCGGTGCCGAGGCAGGGGACCCCGCCACCCCGCAGCTGCAGCTTCATTCAGTTCAGTAGAAAATCCAGCCTCCAGAAGCAAGCAACACTGCCTCGTTTTTATCAGAAGATAAAGTAGCCTTCGCTTGAAGTAAAATGCACGGCCACAGCAGTCGTTTCAGTCTTTTTTACGCTGGCACTAGGGTCTGAAAATAGCTCAGGATCACGGCACAAGCAGGTAATGCCGTAAGATGCAATCAATCCAGGAGAAATCAGGTTACGCTCAAATAAAGTTTCATGGCTCTGCGCTGGATAATGGCTCCTCATAGGAATAATAAAAACAATTTCCTCTTTCATTACATAAAATAAAAACATTTCTCAACCAACTACAAACCTTCCCAAAAAGACGTGGCTCGCTTCATTTTCCAGGCTTTCTTTTTTCTTTCTTTTTTTTCCTCCCAAGAAATTAACCAAAAATTAATGTCAAAGCTTATCCTCTGCGCTATTGGTTGCCAAGCAAGAAGCAGTTTTAGAGCTACTTAAGATAATTAGTTGCCCTACAACAGTCCCTTATGAAAGCCTTTGTAACAAATTGGCAGGAATGGTTGGCTTTCCTGTCTCTGGTTTCTGGGACAGAAGGTCTCCCTGCAGCAGCCATGGGGCTGGCATATACTACTCTTCAGGACAGAGGGGGTCCCCAGCGGTCCCCGTGCTGAGCAGGGAGGTGCCGCTCTACTTCAGCCTAATATCTAGCAGTGATGCTGCATTCCACTTCCAAACAGGTGCCATGCAAGTCACCTGTGCCGTCCTCTCTGTCAAGTTTCCTGCTGGTTTTTGTGGCTAGCTGCATTATGTGAACTGCTAGGAGGAGCCAGGCTACAAAAAAATCAGAGTTTCTCACCCTCGTGGCCACAAATTGAGGGTAGCTGAGAGATGTTCAGTTTTGCAAACTGAAAGGCAAGTCAGGATTTAAAGGGATGCTATCTGCTGCTTTGGCCATGCTGTGTTGGGGTTTTTTCTTGAGCCAGATTTTGTGCTTGGTTTTACAAGGGGCAGCGAGACGGGGTGAGCAGTGCTCACAGCCTGCAGATGGGAGCACTCCTGAAACGTCACCGCCGGGCCACGTAGCCACACTGCGGTCTGTGCCTTGGGAGCCAGAGACCCACTGTGCACCAAGGGACAGCTTTTTTCCTTCATTTCCAAAACCTCAAATGTTGAATAAGCAGATCCCTGAGCCAAACTTTGCCCCAGACTTTTCTCCTCTCAATCCATACGTCAGAAGCACAGCTGCCAGCAGTAGTTCTTGCTCCCCATTAAGCAGCTGGAGGAGGTCAGAGCCATTACCCACTGCACATGGGCCACGTTGTGTCCTCCTCCAAGGCAAAACTGCCCCCGAGACCAATGGAAGATCTTGCACGTACGATTCGAAGGGGAAAAATGAATTTTGGGAGCGTGCCTTTTGTCTCATATCCACCCCGTGTCTGCAGTCATTTTTATTTTAAACCCACAGTCCCATGAAACGTTTCCCTTCCTTTATTTTTAGTGCATCTCTCTCGACACTAATGGTATCCTGCAGTTTTACAGATCTGAAAGCTCTGCCCTGGGATCTGGAGTTTTTCTGTGAATATTCTTTTTGATTTCATTATTCATTTACTTTTCTTCTTCTGTGTTTGTCTCTGTCTGTCTCCTTCACAGCACTGTTGTTGAATGAGCTTGGTAAGCGCGCATTCCTTTTTCTTTCCCATTTTTCCAGTTTGTCTGCATATTTTCGGAAGACGATTGATTTTGTTTGACATTTTTCCTTGCTCACAACATTCTCTTCTAGGGCGGTCAGCACTATTTAAGTAAGCTCAGGTATCTGAAGCCCTATCAGCCCTCGGAATAGAGCCCAAAAGTCATTATTGTTAATGAGCGGTAACCCATCATGGCAAAGAGCGTTTTTTGGGAGTGGAGTAGTAACAGCCATAGCAAACCTGCTGACAGCCCCGGGTCACAAAGCTGCGCCATGCAGATTAACCCATAGCCTCCTACGCTGACATGGCAAAAATAGAGCGGGCTGGTGAGTTAGGGACAGCAGAATTGGCCAACCCAACTGGAAGAGGTGATGACTCCTGTTTGGAAAACAGGGAGGGAAATGAAGCACCACAGGGCCCCTGGTGGGCTCTTTTAGGTGCCAGGGAATGACAAACGTGTTTGGGCAGGTTGTCCCCATACCGTCCCCAGGCTAGAAATAAGGGATCAGCCCCCATCCCCACGTGGGGCAGGGGAGGACCTCCATGTCACTGTAGGCTGCAGAGGGCTGCTGTGATGATGCTAATCCTCTTTTTCTCTCTTTCTCTCTCTCTCTCTCTCTCTCCCTCTCATTTTTGGTTTTGTCTAGGTGGCTTCACCATCACAGGTATGGATTTCTGCTTTCCCCCTGTCCCTCCCCCCCTCCCCTCCTAATGGCTGTATGCTCATCCTGCTCTTTCCTCTTCGTTTCCTCTTTGCTTTTGTTCCGCCCTGGAGGGAAACTCTGGAAGGGTAAGCAGGTGGTGAGGCCACCCTCGCTCACACCGCGTCCCTTCATAGCACACCCAGCCTGCTACGCATGCGGCCCTCGGCAGGACATGATGGCTGGGGAAAAGCCCAGCAGGCCACAGAGCAAGCCCCTCAGGAGCACTGTCAGTGATCCCTGAGGCTGTAGCAAGGCTCTGGCCGTGAGCAGCTTTCTGCAGGCAATGGGGCATCTGGGTGGGAGCCACGCTAACCCTGTGTGCAGTAGGACGTAGAGTTTACTAACAGCACAACATGGGTGTGCACGGGGCAGGCAGTGCCTCCGACTGATCTCCTGTTGGTCGCTCCAATAGGCAAACCTGTCTTCAGGAAGGTACAGGCTAGAGAGCGTCCTCTTCCTTGCACCGTGGTCACCATCCGAGGTACCCAGGGGTCTAACACAGACTGATTGGTGTGTTTGTTTACTGACCCAGGCAGATTAACCCATTTCTTCAGCAAACCCAGCCTCCCTTGGGCCCTGATGGCTTTCTGATCGTCCCCAGAGTGGGCTGGCAGAGAGCAACGTGGGGGTCTGCACAGGGATGGTGACAAAACGTCCCCTGCCTTGAGGTTGCAAAGACGTCAGTGAAGGTGCAGAGCAGCTCCATAGCTCTTGCAGCCCTGCCACTGCCAGCTCTCTCAGATCTAAGACCAGTCCATGCCCTTGGGGATGGCTCCTCACACAGTGCTAGCCCAGCTCTTCCCTCCAACCCCATGCTCTGCAGCTGCCCAGCTGTTCTCCCTCAAGGTCAAGCCCTGCTCAGGAGGGTCTCATGCCCATCTCAGTCCTGGGGCTGCAGGTGGCTCTGTCTGGTTGCATTGGGGTGATGGAAATGTGCTAACCACAGACCTGGAGGGCTGGGAATCATAGCAGCTTTGGTGGCAATCTGTTACCCCAAGCAGCCTTGTAGGAGAGGCAGCAGTCACCAGGCAGTACGCAATTCCTCCACCCTAAGGGTGAATTCATCTCTTCCTGAGGTTGGACAAGTTGCAAGCCAATGTTGCTAGCTTTTCCCAGCAAAACTGCCTTGTCTATCTCTCCGTGACCTCCTTCTTCTTGCCTGCTCTGTCACTCATGCTCCCCCCCAAAGGCTTCCTGACCACCAGCTGATGGGAAGCCAGCTCCAGGGAGTGGCCGGCTGGGCCTGGCTCACAGGTGGGCTCTTTGCTTTACAGAGGAGAACGAAGAGAAGCAGCCACTGACCAGCAAAGAGGAGGAAGAACGTAGAATCGCAGAGATGGGGCGTCCCGTCCTGGGGGAGCACACCAAGCTTGAAGTCATCATTGAGGAATCCTATGAGTTCAAGGTACCGCTCACATCTCATGCCCACATCCTTCATCTCCTCTGGCTTTTGGGTTTGCGCAGCGTTGACAAACACATGCTAATGGCATCGCAGCAAAGCAGGGCAGCTCCTGACATCACAAGGGCTCAGACAGCAGTCTGCAATCACTGTTATACAAGCAGGCTGTTTTCAAATACAACCTTGCTATCACAGCCATGCTTTACATTCTATTTACATTCAGTCTTGAGTGGTCCCTGGCCATGGAACCGTGGTTGAGTGCTCCCCCTGCTCGTGCGACTCCCATGGCAAAGGGCTGATACCCTAAATGC
>PPHD01016917.1:0-15320 GCA_002909625.1 Bambusicola thoracicus
AATTTAAAATTATTTCAAATTGCAACCAGGATGATTTATTTTATTCATTTTGCTTGTATTGTGCTTCATTCACAAATTGGTTTTACAATCCGATGACATACCATTCTTTGGCACCACTGAACACTAAACATTAATAGTGTACCTTTTTCATACCTTCAACACGATAATCTTACCATACTTTGACTTTATACTGAAGTAGGCGTACACAAGAATCCTGTTCTACGTGATTGGTTTTTGCAGCCATTTACAGCAGGAGCAGGAGAAGCAGCGCTCTGAGGTGGAGGATCTCATGGGAAAGATTGCATCACTGCAAGCGCATAACAAGAAAGTGCTTTTACAAAGAAATAACTTCATGGCTGACAAGACGACCCTGGAAGCCGAGATGGAAATGACACAAAAAACAAACAGGTTTCTCTTCTTTTCCCATTTTGCACTACATTCTCATCTTCTCAATACTTTAAATTTCTAAAATTACCACAGCAGCAATACCTGCAAAAACACTGTCTCACATCCCAGCATGTAATTTCTGCTTATTATAGAGCAACCACATCTCCTCAAATACATCTTCACCACACTTATTCAGCTTGGTTGTTCAATAACTTTGCTAAACTGTTTACATTTTCACATACGTTTGTCTTTACGTGCAAATTAAGAATGTATCTTCAGTGATGGCAGTTAGCTGCAGTGATTAATCACACGTGCATATCCTGACAAACAGGATATTCCAGCATCTGTGGATTTTCACATATACCTGAGTGGGTCAGAGGGAGAACAACTTTTAAAAAGTAACAGCAATACTACAGTTATATTTAATGAATATGAGCTTGTAGCCATTACAGAAATTGTTCTTGTGAATAATTGTTACTGTTGCTATTCACACAGCATATTATAAAAACAAACTTATGGGCAATGACACATTCAGCACTCAAAACATTTCAAGACAGCACATCTTTAGAAGTACATCTGATTGGTTTTGAGACTCGTGCAAGTTGACCTGCACTTACCATGCAAATTCTCTTAATACCATTATTAATTCCCAATCTGAAGATTCTCCTGTTAATTTTATAGGCGATTAAAGAAGAAAATAAATCTTCTGAAACAGCAGTTGGAGGAAGCAATCGAAAAAGAAGTTACAGCCCATCACTATCTGAGAAACCTTATTGGTTTGGTGGAGAAGATAGCTCAGGAACGCGATCATCTTATTGTTTTGGTAATTACCTTTCATTAATTTGACTTAACTGATGTTTCAGTTACCGTCTTACTAGCACGATTCTTTATATTAAGTTACTGAAAATAGATAATTTCAGTTGAATGATTTAGCTACATAAATGGATATTGGAAAGAGGATAGAAACAACAAAAGATTATTTTATAGAAGGGCATGGACCCTAGTTTCCGGGGGTAATGTAATTAAGCCTTAATTCACATCAGCATTAGGGTCTGTAATAGTACCCATTATTTAAGCTGATCTTAGATACTGGCTTCAAATGCTGAAACAGCATATATTGAAAAATAGCAGGAAACCATAAATACTTTATATGCATTTCTGATTCAGATGGTAAGTTGTGCTGCTTAGTGGTATGTATGGACCTTCTATTTTGGATAGAAATACACATTAATGCTTCTTTTTAGTGAGCAGTTATTTTGACAAATTTGTGGAGAGTTTTGGAACAACTTCTATTTAGTCTATGTGCCTGCCTTGTATATTAGCTGGCATTTTATTATGGATGCATTGTTTCATTTACAGTATCTCAGGGATGGTTTCAATTTAACATACTAATACTCTTTCTTCCAGTTGGTCTAGACAACTATTTGAAAAAACCTCATTAAAATAAGGCTCCTTTGGCTTCTGTTGCTGGAAGTAATGGACAGAAGAACTGCAGGTCCACCTGCAAACCAGACTTAGGACTGTGGATTTAGGGACAGTAATTATATCCTACCATTGAGAGCAATTTGTTCTTACCTCTCAATCTCCTGCATTTCGACTTTCACATACTCACACCACATTACAAACATCAGAGATCCAGAATTACCTGTAAGCACAAGACACGATATGTGGCTTAATAACAACCTAACAGATGTCTGGAATAGTTCTAGCAGTAAAAGCCTGTTTTGGAAGAAAAGATTTCCCAACAAACTTTGATCACCCCAGGCATAAGCCTTGTCTTTAAGTGTGAAACATTTTAACATGTTATTCTTCCTTCATAAACCAGCACCTGAAACTACACACTAAAAAGTCAAGTTTTACTCATTTGCAAAGAGCTCAGTTTGTCTACAGAAAGCAGCCCAAAACACATTTAACTATGATACAGCCTGAACACATGCGAATAGACCAAGCAATCAGAAGCCACACCTATCATACAGAATAGAATTTTACTCTTTCTTTTGAATCACATTGCCTTGTGTGTCTGGAGGATGATGATATGTACTTATTTTCTCTTCATTACTTCTTCATTTTGAGGCTTACCTGTTTTTATTCTCTAGCACTGAAATTCACATTATACAGATTTAATCCAGGAAAACAAGGAGAGCAGAAAGGACAGCACTCTAAAAACTAGCCCACATTCTTATTTAGTTAAGAGTTAAAAATAAATCTGTACTAACCACATTTCAACAAAATAAACACATTTTCTTAAATTTACTGTTTCCAGGACAAGTGACAGTCTACTGATAAATACATTGAAACACAGCAGCTATTAAGCAGGAGAGTTGCATAAAACAATATTGCAATGGTGATGAACTTTAACCCTAAATTAGCAGCTGTCAAAATTATTTCTTTGTATTGGGTGATTCAGCTGCCACAAAGAAAGCCAAAATGTCATTGAGCACAACGCTCCCAGACTTCAGTGACACTGATTAATTCTGACGTCTGCAAAAGGAGACCTGTCAGTAAATTAGATAGCAGTGATGGGAGTAGTTTCATCGCTGTTAGACACTGCTGATTTCTCTCTTGAATATTTTCAGTGGATTTAGCAGTTGAAACCTCTTACAGTTTTAAAATTATTTTTGTGTGTTGCCTATGCACTCTCTGGTTTGCTTTTTGTATCTGAGAAAGAATGCAGTACAAGCGTAATGATGGAAACTAGTATAAGTTATTTCATATGCCATGTACCAGGTTCCTGAAATGAACCCCTGCCAATTTCAAGTTTGAGAGCTATTTCTGCTGTTTCTGACTGAAAGGATGAGTCTCATCCATACAAAACAAATCCCTAAATATATATACATACACTTGTAGAAAAATAGCAGAATTAGCTTGGTTTACAGTAACTACAATCCTTTCAAAATAAAGCATTAGACATACAACATCATTTTGTTAGCCAAATGGTATTTACAGTTAATAAATTATTAATTGAACATTATTGGCATAATTTTCAGTATTCTTCCTCCTTTTTCTCATAGAATGGCTTGAGTTAGAAGGAACCGTAACATTTAGTTGCAACTCCCCTGCCATGGGCTGGCTGTCACCCACCAGCTCAGGCTGCCCAGGGCCCCATCCAACACGGCCTTGAACACCTTTAGGGATGGGGCACCCACAACTTCTCAGGGGAATCCATTCCAGTGCTTCACCATGCTCTGAGTGAAAAAACATCTGCTTAACATCTAAACTAAAATTAGATTTAGGTTAAAGCCATTCCTCCTTGTTCTGTCACTACTAGATTGTGTAAAAAAGTTGGGTCACCCTCTTGTTTATAAGCTCCTTTCATGTACTGGAAGGTTCTTAGCTCTTAAGACTATTGGAACTCAAAACAAAAGCTTTGTCTTCCTCAACCTATGTATTTTGTCTGCCTTAGAAAATTATTATATTTAGTTATATTTACACAATATGTTTGCAGGCCAAGTGCTTGGAAAATGAGAATCATGGAGTTCTAAAGAAAATAGTAGAAGGCAGCCTACGCTTAGGAAGGTTGGAAGAAAAAGTGAAGGTAAACAATTTCTAACCTGAATATTCTGTAAAAACTATTGTTACAATAAGTCAGTAGCAACTCTGTATCAGTGGTGTTATGAAAGATGCTGATTTTGAGGTTTTTTTTAAAAGTGAAATCACAGTCATCACTCATCACAAAGAAGTTCTTACCTTGTACTTGAATACTGCTTGTCAGCGAGGTCACTGAATGAACAGTAACAAGTCTGACTGGAGAAGAACATTTAATGCTAACTCCTCCCTTTGTAATCAGAAAAGACTCAACTCAAGTGTACAGGTTTTGCATTTCTTTTTCTAAATAGTCATATACAAGAAGAACTATCCTACAATGAGACTTTTTTTAAGTAGTCACATTGTTTTTTTTAATCAGTATGTAATTGATAAAAATGGTTTTGTTCAACAGTTGTTTCAAATAAACTCCAAATATCTATTCTATTCACAGTTACTAAGATGGTGGTCTAAAACTGTTACTTCAGGAAGAGAAGTAACAGATGATCTGTACTACAATATAAATGGCTTCCACATAACTCACTATGCAGAGCAGAACAGAATTATACTGCCAAGAATGTACCTTCTCAGAGCTTCTTTACAGGAGTGTATGTTATGCCCCCTTCAGTACCAGCTCCTATATACACCATCAGTGCTCATCTTCTGTCCTTGCTATATGCCTGTGATGCCATGACGTTGGGCAGCCTACCCATTATAACACTAGAGAAAATACTGCTACCTCCAGCTACGTTATCCCTCTCTTCCTGCAAACTGTCATCTCCATACACTACTGCCTGCTTTATTTCAGAGAAAAGCAATGAGACAGTCCTGAACAATTCAGGAGCCTGCTCTGAAGGTTCTGTGAGTGCCAGCAATTGCAGATGTCAGCATGCCCAGCATCACCCTGACTTGGCGATGACTTGGCTCCCCCAAAATGAGCCCAGTCCAGCTTGGGCCTCTTTAGCCATCCTGCTGAAGTTCTGCTGATGCAACTTATGCATTTCAAATCAACTTAGTTATAAGCAGTCCTAGAACAGTGTATCCTTCATACCTAGCATCATCTTTTAATCACTAGGCCACAAAGTAGTGCATTTTAGCCTTTTTCACATATGGCACAAATTCAATTGGCAAATAAAGAACAGGCAAGTAAAGCCGATAAATGCAGCCTAAGGGTTATCAGACACAGCTTTGAACCACGTCAAGCAAAATAAATCTGAAAGAACAGGTTTACCTTTATCCACCCACTTAATTGATGTGCAATCATATCATTCTGTATTTTGTAGATTTCTGTTTGGAATCTCGTAAGTTAAATATTCTTCTCCACAGAAGGTACAGTCAGATCTTCAGATAAAAACTTAGTGGCCAAAGCCTAAGATAAAACTTCATATTAGGAAGACACAAATAGGAACACTTTCAAGGCTTCACAAAATATTTTGCAGTTTTACTGAAGATGGTGCTTTCACCCCAAAAATCTGTCTTAGAGACAATGTCAAACATTACATTCTGCAGATATACTACCACTTTAAAGCACTGTGGTTGCAACCACAAGAAAAGCTGATACTGGAAAACATTTCTTTTTATCAAGAGAAAAGCAACACAGAAATATCTAACAATACATGACATGCCGTGCTTTTCAGTTCCTCATATAGCTATGTAACTGATTGGAGGAGTTATTTCAAAAAGCAAAATCACTTTATGGAAAAAGTATTTGTCTTTATTTTGAGACTAGACCCATATATTTGGTTATTACTGCTAATGTGCACAAAATGACTTGTGCCCTCAATAAACAGAACAAACTATTATGTGAAACAGCAGCATGTTTTAAATCATTAAGCCACTCTGTCCTACTTCCTGGTATTATGATTAGATAACAGAATGCAGACTTTTTCATAGAATACATTGATAAATGCAATTGCTGGAGAAGTGATAAGCACCACATAGCTTTCAGCAGCCTTGTCTAGTGGCTGGGGGGGTTGGAATTAAGTGATCTTTAAGGTTCCCTCCAATCCAAACCATTCTATAATTTTGTGTTCTGTGAAGTACAGCTCTGCACAAACCCATTTTTTTGCAGCTAATTCTTTTCTCTCAGAATCATACATACTGTATAGTGCTCACAGGACATGTGGGTTTTATACGTGTAACAAAGTGCAAATGTAATGCACTAATAGGTTAAAAAAAACAAAACATAATGCAGCATACCTGATGGATATAAGAAAAGCATTGCTGATGAGAAGACTGAACTGAATGAATCTCTCACAACCTCCTTTTGTTGTGAAAAAATTGCTCTTATTTCTGCTATCATAACATTTTTCCTATTAACTCTGCAGCTCTATAAAAAGAGAGCAGCTGGGAAGCTTGGAGATATCAGTCTCAAAATGACTGAGCAGGAGAAAGATTTTGCTGGGAAGACTGCTCAGTACCAGCAAGAAATGAAGCACCTCCAGCATCTGCTGCAAGACAAACAGGAAACCCTTGATGAAGTGCTGCTGCAAAAAAAGTAAGGCACAGGCAGAACCAATTTAAGTAGATCTGACTGGGAGAAAGGGGGTGGTAACAGTCAACTGCACACAGCAGCAAGCTTGTTTTCCATCAGATCCCCCTACGGCATATTGTTTTTCCTCAGTCTTATTTAACCATACTGAAAATGCTGAAATGCTCTTAATTCCATCCTTCCCAGCTGCAGTACCTTTTGAAGGAGGAATTTATTTTTTTAATATAAAGAAAGAATCTATATGTATGAAAAATAGCAAGCTGAGCCTAGTTTCTGGTGATCTAGGGGTCTACAAGTCATCAAGACATGTTAATTATTTAATAGCATCTTCTAACTGAAGGCTGAACACTTACCCAGCCACCCTCCACAACAGCTTCCGCACTGGCAGAAAAATGAGTCTAATGAGTACACACATCAGGTTTCTTTTTGAATCTACCTCACTGTTTTGTTAACAAGTGACAGATTTGCCACATGCAGAAAAGAAAAAAACTTTAACAGCTGTGAACTGCAGTCAAGCTCCACTACAGAATACTTTACTTTTTCTTAAAACAAAAAAACTGCAGAAACAAAAACCTACCGCTGTGCAACTGTAATTGTGTTAACTGCTGCTTATTAGATGCTTACCTGAAGAAACAGCTTCAGTGTGGCATAATATACAGCTTTTACAGTGACCGTAGTACACTGTGTGCAAAGACAAGAGCATCCACGATATGCTTCTTTGACAATGATGTGCTTTGTCTGCCTATTCCAAATTGAAGTCAGCAAGCACTTTCAGATTCTGCATCTGTCAGATGTGTTTAGAAGTTAATCTCCCAAGAAAAGTTCAGACAAGCCACTTCTTCTCTAAACTAATCTGTTTCCTTACACCACCACCACACAAACAAACCCAGAAGTTGACACCATTTCTGTTTGGCCTCCACAGAGAGGCATTAGCTGAGCACAGAGCCTGAACTGACTTGTTGCTTGATCAGACTTGTTTAGCTGGTGGACAAATACAGAACTCATCATACCTGGCAGAAGAGGGGGTGCATGCGTTATGGAAACATACCTGTTAGAGGAAGCAAAGCTGCAGTCACAACAGCCTGATTCAAAGGCAGTCAAAGTCTCACAAATGTTGCTCTTTATGTTGAATTAACCTCAGTCCTCTCTTTCATTTACTAGGATTTTAAAAGCAAAATAGAACTTAATTTCAAATCAGAACATTTCAAACATCTAAATTTATGCATTGTATAATTTGCTTATGTGCATACTATCATTGCATACTGCTGAAAATGGCTTTAAGATGAAGATTTATATTCATTTTTCTTCCTAGAAAAGTAGAAGGTGAACTTGAAGTCATTTGGGAATCCACATCCAAAGAAAACAGAAGAATGAGAGAACTCTTACATAAATCTTTGGGAAATAACAATATGTGGAATACTGTTACAGGTAATGAGTCATACTTGGATGAAATCTCTCAGAAGGATCTTCTTTATGGACATGATTTTAGCTACTGCGATGTGGAACAATCACCTACTAAAAATGAAACTCAACAATCTTAGCAATAAGATAGCTTATGCATCTCAGCAAAGATAGGATTATTACAGAAAAAACTGTGCCTGAATTTGACAACACTGAACAGTAGAACAGTTACCGACTTCAAAATTAATGTATTTTTTAGAATCATTAAGATGACAACAACATGTTCTCCAGCTACAGTAATTGCGAATATAAATCTACGCTTTTATGTTTTATTTTTTGAAGAAAAAGCTGTTCCTTGCTCAGGCAAAACGTGATACAGTTCCAAATTAACATAAAGCAACTATCCAGTTAAAGAGAAAAAACAAAGCAGCTGACAAGCTTGGAGTTGTAACACAGGCAAAGCACGTTCCTAGCTTTAGATTAACTGAACAGCAAAAAAAGAAAGCCTCTGCGTGCTAAGTAATGTCTCTTATGATAAATCTTAAGTAGAAGACCTAATTTCAGGTAATTCCTTCAATATCGCCAAATAAACTACAGATGAAATACAACCAAAACTGAAGAAAAAAGAAAAAACAATTTTAGTGTCTGTTCTCTGATCTTAACATCCTGATTTGCAAGGATGTTCTTACATTGGATTGCCTGCCAAAGATCTTGTTCTTTCAAGGACGGAAATATTTAACTGCAAAGCAGATAGGGACACAAACAGCTTTATGGTGTGTGAAAGCACAGCTGTCCACAAAGCAGAATTATAGGAATCCAGCCATCAACATGTTTCCTCCAACAGTCTTACCAAGGTTGATGAGATGCTGACTGAGTGGTCTGAATCCCACTCTGGATTCAGCTGCTTTGCAGGATGTCTCACTGACTTCTTTCAGAGCATTTTCTGTAGCAGTGCTGGTCCTTAAATTAGTATGATGTGTATTCATCTTCATTTCCTAAGCACTGCAATCAATACCTTCATATTGATGTGTAGTATTTCAGGATTAAGTCCTATTTACTTCAACTTTGTAATTCATACGTAATTTTTTGGATCGTTTTTTTGTTTGTTGCTTCATATCTGTAATAAAAACCCAAATGGAACCAAAACATTTTAACGCTGTACTGAAATCTTTCTTGAGGCATTTTCTTTCATAGTAAAGTGAAACCATGACGAATCAGTACTGGGAATTTATCACTATTTCACACACACACAAAAAATCCTTAACAGAAGCATTTTTAATCTGTAAAACACGGTCCCCATACACACACAACATTGAGGTCAACTGCTTGTAAACACCACCCAAGGTGGATGAACTCTGCATGTGAACACCAAACACTGTTAAGAAGCTTTAAGCACTTTTACAACTTCTCATTACAAATCAAATGAAATGCAATTATGCTATTTGAAAACTAGTATAAAAGTGGAAGGTTATTTAGTGATAAAAAAAAGTTTATGCATGTTGTATTCTCAAAGCTTTCCAAATACAGTCCCCTCTTGTCACTGCTTAATCCATTTACCATGCAATACAGCAGTGTCATTAGAGTGTTATCTGCTATCAGCTGAGGTAGCACCTGGGCAGGTTGATACCCAGCTGATCTGGGAAAAGTTTTGGTAATACTTAAAAATGGTGACTGAATTTGCCCAAAATAAACTTAATTATTTTAGTTACCAGGACTGTGTTTTTGTTAATATACTTGCATGTGTTCAATAAAACTGCTTTTTTTCTTACCTCTGGAGAATAGAGGTCCTTCAGTCTGTCCTTAGGTTAATACATCTATAAACACAGTTGCTAAGTTACATTTTATTACAACTTGGATTAGGTACATAAACCCATCTAGAACAAGAAAAAAAGCAATATAAAAAACACACTGAATAATAGGTAGGACAGGCTGAACTTTACTGTTCCACTGCAAGGTCTTTTTATTTCACATATTTTCATTATGTGGAACGTACGTTTTTCATACACTGCCACAGAACACAGGCATTTATCCAGCAGAAGCCTTCATTCAAGCCAGGTCACCAAAAGGAGTAACAAAATACTTGGTTCCATTTGAAATCAGAAAGACGGGTTAGATAACAATTAAGTTACCACGTGAAGAACTGAAAACTTTGTTTCTTTATGAAACACATACTATCATAGAAACACAAGATCCATCCTTTTGAAATTGTTACAAAACATTCCTCTTCATTTTTCATTAAAATTAGTTCCCGTAACGATGCACTATCAATGTAATATTTTTACACCATGATAAAATAACCATAGAGTTCAGTGCTACTGCTGAGAAGTGTACACAGTAACACACTGGACATAACATTCCAGTCAGGTGAGCGACTGATAAAATACAAACAGTGCTTCTGAAGCTTATTTTCATTTAGGAAAGGAGCACAAAAACTGACCAATTATAAGTGAAGTGCTGGCAGGCAGATGAGTAAAGAGACAAATGCATCTCACAACAGCGTGAAATAGCAGTATAAGAATGCAGGATCAGCAGTTTTGAGAAATGGCAACCAGGAACTTCATATGATGACTGTACACCACAGTATTACACTGTTTCAACTGTCAGATGTGACTAGCTTCCTTACCATTTTGCTTTTACAGCCCTATTAAAAACCCAATTAAAAAACACTGACTTTAAACGCTCTCCTTCCTTTTACAATATCTTGCTGACTGCAAAATGAACTAAATAAGTACTGCTACAACTTCCTTCCACAAAGTAAAATAAAAACAGGGGAAAGTACTTCAATTCTTACCAAGAAGCCAAGAAAACAATTCAGAATTTGTACTCCTGTGGTCATATTAGTTTCATCACTTAATTTACAGACCATGTTCTGTTCGTAACAACTAAGCATACTTGATTTTAACTTGAAATGTTAAATGGTTGTTGAAAGCACAACCATTCTGACTGCCAGAAGACACAAGGAACTTGCAGCCGTGAGTATGACCTGCTTGACACAGCTGTTCAAAAAGACTGTATTCCTACATTCCACTCAAGACATACCTGGAATTACTCAGAAGAAAAATGAAATGCACTTAAGGTCAGCAGAAGTGAGATAACTTCTTAGAGCACATCTGTTAACAGCAGGAGTCAAAGAAGAGCAAGTGCAAGTAAACACACCATTCCTGATAAAAATGAAGTAACCTGTTAGGTAGCAAGGTTAGAATGGAAAGTATCTATTCTGAGATACCACTAAGCTACAAGTAAAACATCCAAGTTAGAACAGTCACTACCACTTGTTTAAGAACTGCCAGTCCAAAGAAGAATACGTGCATTACTGCAAGCAATAAATACCAACCCCAACAAACATTAACCTTTATTATTAGTGATAATGGTAATAAAAGCTAAATGTATATGCTGTTTTCTTGTTGTTTCCTGAATTAAAGTTGAAAATTACTTTTTATGGTATAATTAGTAAACAGTATTTGAAAAGGTTCAAACTACACTGTCAGGACCAGCCCATAGAGTGCTTCATTCTGAACCCCCTTGAAACGTGGACTCCTTGATCTCTTCAGACGTATACAGTTGAGAGGGAAGGAGTCCTCTCCCATGGTTGAAGAATGTAATTCCTCCTGTCCATGATGGAAAAAGCAGTACGATTCTTGAACTCAGCGTCGTGTTGTTGTTGTTTTTAAATTTTAAATGGCTCAGAAAAGGATTGCTGATAGAAGCGCAAGCCCTTTCACAGCTCTATGCCATCCAAAGACCAACCCTTAAAATAAAACTAAATAACAAATGAATATACTCCATTTTTACAAGGAAACAGGCTCACTGAAATCAAGCCACTGACAGATTGAACACATCCATTCAACAAGAGAACTTTCCAAATACATATTCAACACTGACTCAATAAATTGATTTCTTAGCGAAAAACTAATAGATATTCAGTGTTGCCTGTATTATATCTGAACAAACAAAATAAGAGAGGTGTGATGCAGGAAGAAATCTGAGAACATTATAAGGGACATAGAACATCTATCTGCATGTAAAATTCAAATATTACTCACTCATAATACACTGCATTAAAAAAATCATAAGTTGATTCCCTCTGAAGTAAGGTTATTAAGAAAACAAACTCGATACTCTTTCCATCAGAATTACCCAAGGATTCATACATTTCTTTTTTTGTTGGTCTGGAAATTCCAGGCAGCAGATGATGTGAAAGGTCTGTTCACATTTTGAGAGGAAAAAAAATTACCCCCATATATGATTCCCCTTTCCATCCTCAAAGTGTTTTTTTTCTTCTCACATGAGCTACTTCAGCAGTCTGTGTCGTCTCCATAAAAACAAAGGAGCAGTAAGCAGATGATGTGTCTTCATCATCAAGCCTAGAGAACACAGAAATACATTATATAATATTCAATACAAAGCTAGGTATATGCAATTGATAGATGTAGAAACATCAGTATACCATGATTACTAAGAATTTTTTTTTTAAGTTTTTGTAAAAGATACAGAAAAAGGAGTAAATTGTTGATGTCTGGCTCTTCATATGCTTAAAGTTAGATTCTGACTTTAATATTCTGTATCCTCTGTTGGTAAAACAAACAAGAACAGCACACAATTCTGCTGTTCAGATGGTAACTTCTGAGCAAGTTGATTACAACGAAAAAACTTTCTTGAAGTTTAACCCTGCTTTTAATTCTTACCAAAATAAAGAGGAGAAAGTAAAATTGATAGCTGCAAAAAATGCAGCTACAGCTTTGTTTTCAGTACTATTATTATTTTGCAATCTCATCCTCATCAGTGAGCTAGATGAAGGGACAGAGCACACCCTCAGCAAGTTTGCTGATAATACGAAGCCATGAGGTGACATACCAGAAGGCTCTGTTGCCATTCAGTACGACCTAGACAGGCTGGACAGCTGGGCAGAGAAAGCCCCTGAGATTCATCAATGCTAAGTGCAGCATCCTATGCCTACAGAGGAATAACCACATGCAACAGTACAGTTTAGGAGCTGACCTGCTGGAGAAGAGCTCTGCAGAGAAGGGCCTGGGTGCCCTGGTGCACAAGGAGCCAGTGTGCCCTCATGGCCAAGAAGGCCAGTGGGATCCTGGGGTACATTCAAAAGAGCATGGCCAGCAATGTGACAGAGTTGATCCTACCCTTCTGCTCTGCCCTGGTGAGGCCACATCTGAAGTACTGTGTCCAGTTTTGCCTCCTCTGTTTAAGAAAGGTGGGGAACTTCTACAGAGAGTCCAGCAAAAGGCCACAAAGATGACTGGGGCCTGAAGCAACTCCCTTATGAGCAAAGGCTGAAAGACCTGAGTCCATTCAATGTAGAAAAGATCAAGAGGTGATCTTAATGCTTACAAATATTTATAAGACAGTAGTCAAGTGGATGGGGCCTCGATTCTTTACAGCAGTGCCTAGCAGCAAGACAAGGGGCAATAGGAACAAACTGGAACACAGTTCCATACAAACACGAGGGAAGACCTCTTCACTCTGAGGGTTACACAGTACTGGAACAGGCTGCCCAGAGAGGTTGTGGAGTCTCCTTCCCTGGAGATACTAAAAAACACACTAGGACTCTTTCCTGTGCAACCTCCTCTAGGGAACTTGCTTTAGCAGATGGGTTGGACGCGAGCTCCAGAGCTTCCTTCCAACCCCTATGATTCTATGATTCAGTCTCAGAGAAAAATGGACGTGGCAGAGTCTGGCTCTTCCGTAACAAAACATGGTAGACAGAAACCAATATAAGGTTGTTTCACATTTTCTTCAGAGTCTATTTTTTTTAATCACAGATTAACATTACAAAAGCCAGGAATTCCTGTTTATCAAGACTGCATGCTTTAGCAGAATAATAAAAAGTGCCAGTGTCAAAATGGGGACAGAATGGCAAAGTTTGCTTCTCTCAGTCCATTTATCATTAGTCTCTGTGTCAGCAACATACAGACAACCTCAACTCTTCACTAGTTTTTTTAATTAAGGTCCAACAACATGGGCTTATTTCCAGTCCTGTATTACTACTGTTCTTGAGGCACTACATTTTAAGACTTCTTGTTATGGTATTAATCACATTAAGATCTGTTAGCTTAACAGTAGAAGTAAAAAAAAAAAGTCCATTATATTTGACTTAATTAGGACTTACAGCATGCATTACCAAAAATGATGTGAAACATACTTAATGGTTTTTTTGCTAGTAGTTTTGGGATGAATACCATGAATGAAGCTACCTTGTTTCAGCACGCACAGTAATAGCAATGTTTTCCTGGATATACAGCTGTACAGAAATTGAGACAGGTTTTCTTCCCCTAAAGGCAGATTTTTAAACATTCACAAAAATGAAAAATTGAGACCGCAGATGAAACGAACACAAGCTGCCCACTCAGCTGCCTTCAGGTTAATGAAAAACAAACGAGAGATTTCTGCTCACACTTCTCCATCTCCTCAAGACAAAACAAGCTGTTTTTATGGGATGCACTTAACATCTGGACAGATGGTTTTAAACACATCCACATTACAACAATTACTTCAAGTTAATCTTTCCACAGTCTCTAAACCGGAAATAGCTCGACATGAAATTAAAATGCACTCAAATTATGATTTCCTCTCACTATATTATAAAATACTTAGGTACTGGACAAAGATTCTTAACAAATGGAAAAGAACTTTTTGTTTTAAAGATAAACTAATTGGACTATTGGTTTACATGTGGTTCCCATCTCAAAGCGTCTTGGCTGAGAACGGGTTTAATGATTACCTTTTATAACCTCTGTACTTAAGCTGCTGTTGCTTCTGCGTATTCTGGTTTCGGACATGGACTGTGTTGCTCTCTAACTGGCTGGTAAATCTAACGGGAGGAAGGAGAAACACACTATACAGAGATCCTTGGAGCCTGAATTACACCAAAGAGATACAAGCAAGGTAAGTGACAGTACGAATTACTAACATATTCTAGACTAAAAACTTTAAAGAGAGAAGTTGGGCACAAAGCTGTAATAGAACTCAGTGACCCAAGTCCTGGATTCCTTACATGGGCAGTTTTCCATTATAGCTTGAATCTTAAGTTTGATTATGTTGATTTTTAAAGTCTTTAAATCATAAACCAGGTCTCTCTATAGCAGAAACATTTCTGAAGACCAGCATTACTGAGATGGATATTCCATCAATTTAAAAGACTAAAAAAGCCAAGAATTACTGGATACTCGCTGAATTGCCCAAACATGAAGCACACATGAACACTGTCTGTTTAGCTGCAAAACAATCTTCAATGTTCAGATTCTAACAACTACAGGTGGAGAGTCTAAGGAGAGAGGAGACTCACTGAATCAACCATGGGAATCAGGACTAATCTATTTTAACCTCCACTTCCATCACTACTTCAGGTTGGATTTTATTCCAATACTGTGTGAAACAAGCAAAATTCCCAAGAAAATACATTCACAAGCCTAAATTTAACTTTTTGAAGTCAAATTGTTTACAGACTAATTCTAAACGGAATATAATGTTCAGTAGAAAACATTCACCCTGAGTCAACACA
>PPHD01016918.1:0-15319 GCA_002909625.1 Bambusicola thoracicus
CTGATCAAAGAGAAATCTATTCGAGCTGTCCTTTAGGAGATCTGCACCCAGACTAAAATCTCATTAGACAGCACATAGGAAGATTGCCAACTTTGTTGATCCCCCAGATACTGTTATTAAGAGCATTAGAAACCTACAGAGAAAACATATGCACAGAATGCTCCACACACAACAATAAGCAGGGAGGGAACCTAAAACACAGCAAATGGAAAGGGACAAAGAAGGGGAACAAGAATATCCAATAAATACATCTTTCTGTAAAATGGAAGTTTATTAAAGAAACACCCTTAAGGCATTTGAGACAAGCAGAGATATTTTCAGCTTGTACTGCCTTAAGTCAGGTATTCACCAAGAACAACAAGAGACATGTGGTGCGTGCCCTAATCTGCTTAGGCAGAAGCCCCATCAACACTCTTGGCTAACAAAGTTAGTGAATACTCACGATGTGAGTGGACAGCACAACTCAGAGGAGAATGAGGGGTTTACTTTCATGCACATAAACATAATAGATGCTTAATCAATTCTTTTATGAAAAAAAGTATTAGAGTTTTCAAGGAATATTTAGCTCCAGTGAACGAACTGACATCTCTCTTCCAAGAAATACCATACGTCTCTATATGTGTACACTACACATTATAAATAGCAAAATACTTCTACTACTACCTGGCCTCCAACCAGC
Organism: Bambusicola thoracicus; assembly: GCA_002909625.1. Classification (NCBI taxonomy): domain Eukaryota; kingdom Metazoa; phylum Chordata; class Aves; order Galliformes; family Phasianidae; genus Bambusicola; species Bambusicola thoracicus. The sequence goes on from PPHD01016918.1 coordinate 680, forward strand.
AAGGTCTTCTCTGTTATCCGGTAGCAGTGGAGTTCAGGAGCTGACAAAGAAGTTCTCCCAGAAGGAGAAGTAAGTAACAGATTGCTATATACTACATGCCTCTTCAAGCATGCCAGATGTGCCAGAAAAGACCTAATTCTTTTCTTTTATCTGGGAGGTCTAAGGGGAAATGACGTTAGACAGATCTACTGCCAGAAAAAAGGGACCTCTGAGATACCCAGGAGCATCTTTCTGCTCTATGTCCATCAGGCAGTGGTTATCTATTTACACCACCATTATTCCTTCATCATGAGACAAGCGATTCTTTTAAGAGCTACATTACTTTGCGTTGTATCCATCGTCCTATTTTCTGTGCTGAGCTTTATGTCATTACTAATGCTCATAAGCTGCAATTAGAGGATAACTTGGATGCATCATATTTTACTGTAATTCTCAAGAGTTCAGAAACACGTTGTCCAAGGAGAATCTGGTTTATTCTGGATGTCAGACAGAGGACCAGGTTGCTACAGTTCCAAAACATTCAATCGGATGCCTGTGTGATAAACTACGCATACATGTGTGAGAGAGTGTCGGTATCTGTGGACTCCATTTTTAGCTCTTAAAATCATCTGAATAAATACTTGGAAGCAAACAAAACAAAACAAAATAAATCTTACTTGTTTAGGGTCATCAGTGAGAAGCCTAAATTTCCTGGGGTTTTTGCTTCTGGCGAACTTACATCCATTGAAATACATACTCCATGAACAGCCAAATGAGAACGATGCTCCACACGTTTCTGGATCAAGTCCCTGACATGCACATGTACGGCTGCAGAAGGAAAGAAAAGAGAAGTCAGCTGATGATGCAGCTCACTTTTTTCTTAATGGTCAACACCATTTGCTTTTTCTTTTTTAAATACATAGCAAAACAAAGCAGGAATTTCCAAAGCATAGTTTAACCAGCTATTTTCTGTTAATGAAATGGTTGTGTGCGGAGGACATTTTTCCCCTTACAGACAGTCACAACTCTCCGAAGTCTCACAGTTCCCACTTTCAGGAAATACATAACATTGAGCTTTAGCTACCTAAATATGCTCTCATGCTTTTTTGATTTTGACTTCTCAAAGTACAAAGTACAAACAAATACCACTCCTATTGAAAGTTGCCCATGAATACAGTGAATATGTTACATGAGGCAAAACCATGATCTCCAAATTGATCCAATTGTTAAAATGGAACAGCCCTACTTACCCTGGTCATTCAAGAACAAAAGCATTAGACTCAGATCACTGCACAGCTGTTACGGATGGGTTAAACGTAAGCTACAGAAAAAGTCAGCATAAAGGCAGCTCAACTCCAGAACCCAGGCTGCAACACCATCTTGTCAGTTAAAATAAATTCCTCTCTTAAAAGGCACAGAGAAAACCCTGATTTTGAGCACATGATTTCTTTAAATTTTACACCTATGTAGAATTACAGCAATATTAGCTGAGGGATATGAAACGGCTGACAGTTACTATCACTGCTGCTTCTCTCATTTATCTATTACAACTGAAAACAAAGCGTATTTGCAGTTATCCTGGCCAGACTCCCCATGCTGGGTTGATGCACACTGCCTGGAGGTAGACAGTCCTCAAAGATCTCTGGAAGGTCTGATGCAGCACATTCATGCACAGGAGGAAAGGCAGCATGCCCTCCTCTCATGACTGGCCAGCCTGGCCAGGTGTGGTGGAAGTCAGGAATCACCTTCTTAGCAGCTCCTCACCACAGCTGCATTTATAACGTGTGTGCAAAGACAGGAGAGAAGTTCATTGCCTACCCTTTCCCTGGGCTTCCATTGTACAAGTAGCCCTTACAGCCTGGTCTCTAGAAAAGACCAGAAACTAACTTTTACACTAAAATGACACCTAGTGGTTTGTAATTTTAAATAAGTTTTCCTGTATTTACCAGTTGCAGTACTATTGAATTTCCATGCTATTACATTCAGAACAACACTCGAAGGGCAACACAACGATCGGTGACAATTTCAGTAGCTTACTCTTCATTCAGTGCACATCTGCGGCTCGTGGGACAGCCGTATTTTCTGAGGCTCTGCGTCAGCTCTTTGTACAGCGTATCAGCCAGGAGATGGGGGATCCCCTCCCACGCCAGTATGAGAATCACTATGACAGCAGTCTGACAGTGGTGTCCCGCACGCTGACGTACCAAGCATAGCAACTTCTCCTCATCACTACTTCTTCGTATCACCTGAAAGAATCATTTTGTTTATTTTAAGATAGAACTGGGAAGCACATAAGGCCTGGAAAAGAAAATAAAACTGCTGTCTGAAGTGTCTGTCAGCAAATAGGGCCGGGAAAGCATCACATACTGGTCTCTTGGTGTAGGGGATGTGACTTTGTGTTGCCTTTCTGCCTGTAAAAGAAATAGCAGCATATCTTACAGAAGGAGTATCTCAGATGTTCTACACAAGTAATAATGGCTGGTTTGTGAAAAAAGTATCCACTAGAAATATATAATCCTGAAATGACAGAGCCATTGAAAACCCAACAGTTACCTTGGAAACAATACTAAGTATGGTCAAAACCCAGAAAGCACATACACAAGCTGCACCCCAAAAGCAAACACACACTCACGTTAAGATGATTACTACAGTTACATACCAGTACATTGAACTATTCTCNCAATCCTGAAATGACAGAGCCATTGAAAACCCAACAGTTACCTTGGAAACAATACTAAGTATGGTCAAAACCCAGAAAGCACATACACAAGCTGCACCCCAAAAGCAAACACACACTCACGTTAAGATGATTACTACAGTTACATACCAGTACATTGAACTATTCTCAACTTGCAACATAACATTAGACAAAAGCAATGAAAGTAAACTGTGTGAAGGAGTCAAAGAGATTTTTCACAATGTTCAAGACACATATATGCAACTTGCAACATAACATTAGACAAAAGCAATGAAAGTAAACTGTGTGAAGGAGTCAAAGAGATTTTTCACAATGTTCAAGACACATATATGCAGCTGGTGATCCCTTACAATTGCAGATACTCTTCCAGCTCTGCAGCAGCACACTTGCTCAAAACAAGCAGTCAGTCACTCTGGCTTTACCACCACCACCCCTATCGGTAGAAGCCCCATAAGCACATGTAGGGGAACCATTAGGTCACAGCCTGAACTGATGATGGAGCACCTGGTGAAGGAGTATGGCTGACCAGAAAGCACAGGTGCAGAAAATTTACATATGCTTCCCACGTGACAGGAAAGGGTGAACCCAGGGACTCAGTCTCCCCTGGGCTTACTTAACGGCTAGCCTCTAAAAGGGGGGACATCTCCTAGATGAAGGTTGCTTCCTTGGAAGCAGCGTTCCACAACCAGAGACTGTCACTGCCAGCTGGATGAGTCAACCTTTTTTTCCTGTGTGAGACTATTGGTCTTCCCAACAATACTTTCTCTGGCAGCATGAAGAACTTGTCAGAAGCACTGCTTCATAGGATAAGCCATGTTAATAATGATAGGCTATAAAAGCAGAAAGGCAACAATTTCACCTATTCATTGGATGTCTCCAGATGTCTGGGTTTTCAAGTAGATTCTTTATCAAACTGATGTCAAAGCTTCTTTGTTGCCAGACACGTGGCTAGCGGTCATTCATGTGACCCCTAGCCTGATCAACTGTGAATATCTAAATTATTTAAACTAATTAAAAGTGGGAGCCAAAATACCCTTGCAGTTAATCTGCAAATGAAAGGATTTTCGATAGACCAAAAGTTCCAGACAATGCATTCTTGCTTTGCAGGAAGAAACAAGATGCAAGTTAGTTTGTGTCAAGGGAGAAAGAATCACCCTTTTCAAGTTGATTACACAGTCTCGCAATCAGCCTTAAGCTGAATGAGAAAAGTAAATGCATCTGAGTTACCATTCCTCTTGGTTGTGACTGAACAACCGGTACAGTATTTTCTGTAAAGAAAGAGCAATAATGCAGCTCATTTACATTTGAGTGAGACTTACAGAAAATCTATTATGGTTGATCCATAATACAGGTTATTCACATCACTGTGAGTTGTACATTCCTGAGGCAGCATAGCTCCTTCCAGTCCGAAACAGAGGAATTTAATTTTGTTACTCAGCATGAAGGGTGATGCTTTTAATCTCTTTCCTCTTTCTTAAGTTTTCTACACTTTGTCATTTCAATGAGGAAGTGCAGTGTCTCTTCGTTTCGCAGTACACCAGCAGAGTGCCCTTTGTGAGCTCTCACATAGTCTTCAGCTGGGTCCAGAAAAAGAGACAAATGGACAGGGATGCAATTTATAGTCTGCTTCAAAGCAATATCACACCACCTTGAAGTGAAACACAGCTGGAATCTGCTTTGTTGTGCATGCAAGAGATAATGTGATGCTCTTCCTGGACACACAAACATTCTCTAACCCATTGTCTTTCAGGCCACAGAGGTGACTAAAGGATTTATGAGTTATCTGGATTTTATTTCTGTGGCTCTTAAGAGGTTACTGCTGCAGACAGAGCACTCCTGTCCTTTGGTAATTGGAGATAAGGCACTTTGCTCATCTGTTAGTCTTAGAAGAGCACAACCTGCACTGAAGCAATTGCAGTCCCTCAGGGCTTGCAGCCAGCAACATGGCTGGAGCTGCATTGCTCTTCCCATATGAACTGATGCCCATGCATGTGTTACAGATGCTACTCTCAAGGCAATAATAAACAGAGCCTCTCTTGCAATACTAGTAAATCCAAAGCAACACCACACAACTTTAATACACAGAGAACCACATTTGAGGAGGACAGGCCCAGCCAACAGGAACACCATGCAACTCCTGACAAGAGTTTTCTGACGGAGAAAATTCCTACCGTGCTCCTTGACTCAGTGACTTATTAGTTACATTAACACTGATGTAATTGAAGTTATTTCCAACTCGTCATTTGCTTTCCAGCACTTGCTGACATCCAAAACATTTCTGAACTTAAGTGGTAAAATACTGAGCTAAATTGTGCGCATTTGTTTTTGCTTTTTTTTTTAGTGAACCTGTGATTATGTGAGTAACAGGTAAAATCCAAAATATTAACACGAGCTGTGCATTGCTTATCAAGATCTTGCTTGATATGCTAACAGGCTAGATCTTTTGCTGCTTCTCTAAGCAATGGACATAGTAAGGTTTTACTGACAGATGATCTATTGAATCACTCTTCTTAACTTCAGATGTCTCCAAGATATTTCTCTATTTCTGTCCCTGTTTCCATAGCTTGAACTGACTGGGGATGGTTCCAGGATCTCTTAACCCTTAAACATCCCCAGCCCAGGCAGTGTTTTAATCAACTGTTCTCCCCCAGTACTTCATGGAAGACATCACACATCTTAAATTCATGTAACAGCAACATCATCTTAAAGTCATCGAGAGAGCAATACACAAAGCCTCACCCTACACTTCTATTTATTTACTTTTTAGCATGTATTTGATATAGTGGTCCACTTCAGTAAGGCAAACGGAATTAGTATGCTGTTACAGCCACAGAACACAACGCTAACAAAATTTATGAATCAATTCTTCATGCAACAATTTAAAACACGCATGTATGTGCTATGGGAAGTTGGTAAACGTAATTCTCAGTGCACTTATGGCTTCTGTATGAAGCACTCGGAAGCTGAACATGGAATTCAAGATGCAGCAGAGCAATCTGAATGCTTCTCAGACTGCAAACAATGCACAGCTGGCAAGCCTAAGCTCCAAAAGCTGCAGATACTGCCCATGGCTTCTGCAGTGCAGTTTAAAAAATAATTAAATACTTCAGTTTGGTTAACGTTGGTCTGTAGTACTTTTAGGAGGAATGAGAAAATAACTATTTGTTAAGCAGCAGAATTTTAAATAGAGCCTTTTTAAAGAGGCAAACTAAAAACTTATTGCACACCAAAATCCCCATGGTTTCTTGGTGTCTCACACAGAAAAATAACAATCAGAAAACCCAGACTTGTATGAAGTTTGTAAAGAATGATGTAACATTCAGGTGATGGGATCATCTTTCCTATCTACACAGGCCCGTATTACCCCTGAACTCACTTTACCAAGTGGTAACTATCATCAGTACTGGGTATCCATCAGAAAATTTACAACAAATGCTTTGTTTCAGCTGCAACAGAGACACCTGACAAACTCCCCCCAGCACTTCACTGATACCTGTCAGCCCTGCCCTGTGCCCTCTTCAACTGGATATGAAACTACACACAAACTGCTCTTTTCCTGCCCACTGACATCACAGCATCTGGGGCAAGAGAAAAAAAAACACAAGTCAAACACCTCCTGAATAGCTTTCTAATGTGTATATATACTTCAACGTGCACAGCCATCATCATCACAGGTAGGGAATCTGGGCTGGATCCAAAAATAAACTTTTGAGTTGGGAGGGACCCTTAAAGATCATCTGGTCCAACTCCGCTGCAATGAACAGGGACACTTCCAGCTCCACGAGGAGCTCAGAGCTCCCATCCAGCCCGACCTTGGGTGAATGGAGGGATGGGGCATGCACCACCTCTGTGGGCAGCCTGTGCCTCACCGCTGTGACTGTAAAAAAAACTTATATCCAATCAAAACCTACCCCTTTCAATTTGAAACCATTTCCCCTTGTCCTGTCACAACACACCCTGCTGAAGTGTCTGTCCCTTCTTACTTACAGCCCCCTTTTAGATATTGACAGGCCACTCCCAGCTCTCCCCAGAGCCTTCTCTTCTCCAGGCTGCACAGCCCCAGCTCTCAGCCTGTCCTTGTAGGGTGTTCCATCCCTTGGCTCATTTTTGTGGCCCTCCTCTGGATGCTCTCTAACAGATCCACATTTCTCTTGCACTGAATACTCTACATCTGGATGCAGTACTCCCAGTGAGGTCTCACCAGTGCAGAGTAGAAGACATTCATATGTTTTCACCTCTTACAAACAACAAAAATCATACATTCCTCTTGTGCTGCAGTCTAGTGCCCATCACCACCATTTTCTGAACCGTGCGTGTTCTGCATTATTACAGCTTCCTGTGTGTTCTCACTTATGCAAACATCTATAAAAGATGGCAATTGAAGTAATTTCTTTTATTAACTAGCCCACATATTCTAAAGTGGCAGAATCAGCCAATGTGAGCAAGCCCCTGAGGTGAAGCATGGGCTGCCAGCCAGGACAGAAATACAATCAGAGGCTATTATGCACATACACCACAGCTAAACCTCGGCTTCTACAAACCACAGAGGTAGGAATTAAAGATGTCCAATAAACTTTTATCCCAGGCAGTAACACATTACTTGGTGTCCATCACCACATACATAAAAGGACAACACTATTCGCCTGACTGGACATTTCTCAACAGTGCGTTTTAGCTAACGTTTTACTGGCTGTTCATCCTGCACAATGAGCTCTTCCTGCAGTTCCTAACAGCTGACCCTCTTTTCTCCACTACCTAGAACAACTCTGTATGTGTGTTTGTCACCACAGTGTCTTCTGCTTTTCTCAAATCATTTCTGAATATACTGAATAGCATCAATAAAGGTTATCAATAATACTTGCTTCAACTGTCCGAATCCTCGAGTTCTGCTTACTTGAATTACTTCATTTGGGTTGTCAAAGGCACTGTTTCAACCCTTGGCGGAAGCACATTGAATAGATATTACTTGATGTCCTTAAACATAAGCCAGTCTAACTTAGCATGTACATGACTTACATAAAAGTCACTAAGAATCAGGACTGTAGAAGCTCAGCAACACCAGATGCTGAATTACCATATGGACGAGATATTAATTTCATATTTATGATAACAAGAATAGTTGTGTTCAATTTGATACGATATAAATGAGACACCACTAGCAAATACATACAGAATTTTAACTGTGAGTTGAATACAAAATAATGCTGGATGAAAAAATCAACCAACAAAAAGGTCCTCTTTAGGTTTATTTTGTCTCCACGTGGTTCCACTGCAATAATCCTTCCAGCCCATCCCAAATTTCTTTGGTAAAATAGCTGCCTCCTTTGCAGGGGAGCAGTAGATGATTTTAAGGTGAGAACGCATCCTAATTATCCACTGTAATTTCCTGAAACAGGCATCTCATTTAGAACTGTTTGTCTTAAGATTTTCTCATCTGTAGGTTTTGCCTCAGTGGGAAGTCTGCGTGCCAGAGTCCTCTCTACATAGTATGACATCTGCTAAGATACAATTCCACAACAATCGATATCTGTACCAAGTGAGAAAACAATGCTGCTACGAATGGCTGTTCTAGCAGGTGAGGTTGTACAGCAGGAGAAGAAAAAGAAAGGCTGTTTGGAGCAGAAACAAACCTGCCCTCCGGTTTCCTACCTCACCCCTACATACACACTTGATAAATGACATAAAGCTCTTTCCTCACTGCAAGGTGTTATATCCTTTCATTGTCAGCATATCTGACAGATTAAAATGCAAATAAATTCAACTTCCCTAATTTCTCTGTTTTCAAGATTACCAGCAGACTACATCAACGAAATTAAAACAGAACTGTTCCCATCAATACTGTGGAGTAAGTTACTTCATTTTACTGCAATACAACTGCAGTGTTTTAAAAGAACTATCACCAAATCACTTAAAAATTTCCACTACAAGAAATATTGGAAACCTGCAAAAACAGGAATGTAGATACACTGTCTTCAACCAATGCTGCAGAAATGATGCCAAAATTCAAGTTTCACCTCCCAGTGCCCTTTTACCCCCTTCAGTCTCTCAGACTTCCTTTCCTGTTACATCACTGATAAACTTTGTGATAGGGATGACAAACAAGAACCTATGCTCCATTTGTTCAGATATCACCATTCGTTCTAAAGCAGTGATAACAGCACCTTAAATGTTGAGGCTATCACAATACAAGGGCTGCTCCAAAAGTAATGCCTCCTATTTCATGATGTCAGCCCACGATCAACCATGAAGCAGACGTTGGTGGGATGGCAATAGAGGTTGAACCTTTCCCTGCCGGTACCCCGCTACATGTCAGTGCCGTGTGACAGATGGCAGCAGAGGGGCAGTCTGACAGAAAGGTGTCTGATATGGAAGTGAATATGAAGGCATGCCACTGTATCCCTCCACGTGGAAAAAATGGCACCCAGTGACATTACTGATGCTTGCTGAACATTTATGGATACCAAACAGATGTGAGCACAGTGAGGGATGCACGGTACATTTCAGCAGTGGCAACAAGGAGGCACGTCCACTGGGGCACATTTTTCACAAGAGCGGCAAGCAGGCTCTCGTTCATCACGCATAGCTAATTGTGGAGACTGCTGAAAAGTACCACTTTGTATGTGAGAATTTGCTTGATCAAACAGTGCTATTGTGCTCTTTTTTTATCTGCTGTAGTTTCCATGGAAATAAATGGAAGGCATTCCTGTCAGAGCAAACTTTGGTTTACCTGATTTGTTTACCTTAACTTGAGTAGATTTTCCAAAATACGAGACATTTTAAGATGCTTCAGAAACCGTGTAAAAATTTATAGTAATTTTTATCTCAAAGCACTGCACCACTAAAAGAACAGCTTAACTTCGGATATTACAAATATGCTGCATCCAAAATAAAACTCTAGTTTTGTGTTCAGCAGATAAGGCTTCATACAAACAGTGAAGATAGAGCCTCCACAGCTATAGTACCCATCACACAAGCTACCTTCAACATATGTTGAACGATGGCAAGAAAGTGCTGCTCTAATACAACGGTGTCCAAAAATGCAACTAGAATCACCACCAACCACTCCCAGAAATGTTTTCCTTCCAGACTTCCCAAATGGGGATCACCATCTGATCATAAAGACTTTATCGTATGAAATACAACCTTGAAATAATAAAACCTGCCTAGAGGTGCAGGACTCCACATAAAGCAGCCTTTGATAGCATTGCTTAGTAATAGTCACCTACGCCAGAGCAGAGTATCTCACACATTTATCACTAAGTTTGTTTTTAATAAATTACACACCCCTTCTAACCCTACCTTACATGGAAGACAGCCTAGAAGCTCAACTACCTTCTCAGTTTTCTTACTTTTTCTATTCCCAATCTCTTTCTCACCTGAAGCCAAGCTAGCAAACTGAAAAAACAAACACTTTACTGCAGAGAATCAATTGTTAGCAAAAGCTCACAGCACCCTACAAAATGTAGTTTCTAGTATTCAGGCATAAATTCCTACCAGGTCAGTGGTCTGTAAAGGCTTGGTTCTAACAGTATGTTATTTAAGCATTACTTTTTGAAAATTTGATCCATTTCAGTGGCTAATACTACGTCCAGGTCCTTAAAAGAAGGCTGCCACTTCAAGGCCAGTTGGACTGGATGGCCTTCAGAGGTCCCTTCCAACTCTAAGGCTTCTATGTTTCTAACTATATTTACATTGTAAAAGCATTTCTAATTCCTTCTTTTTAATCAGTTGCCTTCCCCCCACCCCATTTTTTTTTTTTTTTTACATGTGTACATCCTACCAATCTATGACTACCACTATAAAAAAGACCACAAAGCTCTGTTAACTTCTAAGTGGAAAGCCCAAAAAGGGAACCAGAACAAGACTGAAGTGAAAGTCTGAGAAAGGCATAAAAGCTGCACAGTACCACATTTCTCAAACAAATTACAGCCACCAGCAGGCTAACAGAATCTGTGGGGTCAACAGATCATCCAGGTGTAAAACAAGAAAACAAAGTACTCAGAGAAGATAAGTCCAGAGATGCAAAAAACAACTCTGCTGTGTTCACAAAAAGCCATTTGGGAGAATTCCCATTTCAGAAAAAAAAAAAAACCCTTGGCGGTGCCCCTTACATAGTTAAAATCCCCCAAAGAAGCAGCTATAGGACAGTAGTGACAGAAGAAAAAGATCACTTATTTCCCAGAACACAGTCACGATTTGCCAAGATCAGATGGCATCCACCCCAGAAACTCAGTGGTGAAACAATCGAACTTTCAAATCCAATATGCATAGTCTTGGTTTATAATACATCAGTATCAGGAGGCTTGAAGAGGATAGCGGTTTGGAAATAGCCTGAGGAGGAGTATCCCAGTTCAACGATAACAACAGCCCTTCTGTCTGTGTGGAGCAGATCTGGAGCTCCGTGGCACAAACCAGAGCTCACATAGATAAGGATGATGCACAGGGAGACGCCAAATGTTTGTGAATCATCTGGCCAAACTGCATGGCTTTCTAGATTCTCAGAAACCACTCAGTAAGGTCCCTTAGTAAAGGCTCTTTAAAAAAAAAAGCAAACATTAATATGTCTTGGGACAAAGGAAAAGACCGTATGTGAATAACTGCTGAAAAGACAAGAAACAAAGGCTGGTATGTGTCTGATGAGAGCTCTGCAGAACTCTGTTCAAGTTTGTATTCTCCTCCATGTTTGTTAAAGGCAAATAAAAGCGTGACAACAGTTGATGAGTAATTCAGAGAAGACAAGCACAGTCTGCAAACAAATGAAGGATGAGTTCATAGTGCTGAAGGGGCAGTAAGAATGGCAGAAAATTCATTGTAGCATCCACTCTTAATGCACGTGGTTAGCCATTATCATGCAGAAATAAGAATTTCACATAGTGATAGAAATCACTGTTCTGCAACAGAAGGAAAAGCAAAAGCAACCGCTAGGAATTGCTGGGAACAGAGCATGAGGCTGAAAACATTACTACACCACCACTGTAATTCCAAGCACAAGAGGAGAAAAAAAGACAAAAACAGGCAGTGGCTTGATGCTGCCTTCAGCTTAGGGAACCTCAGAGGAATGAGATATTAGAAAAGAAGCGAGTCTTCTGGGAGCTGGCTGCCCTGCTCTTCCACCATCAGTCAGTGCTGGAGACAGGCTGTCAGCAAGGAGGCCCTCCCACCCAACCTGGCTGCTCTTATCGGTTCTCATCTCCTGTCTTTATTCCAACTCAGAGCCTTAGAAATTACATGGCAATTCTGAATGAAGACAACAGAAAGCTGATCCAGGCCAACATCCACTGAAAGAAGTAGAAGGAACCTGAAGGAAATGGGTTTAATCCTGAAATGTTAAGATCTGAAGCTGTCCTCTGAGGTCACTGACATCATCTTCAAATTTAGTGCAGCAGGATCATACCTAGAGTGAGCTACTTATGAACATCACACAGATAGAAGATGTATAAACCATTTCACTTAAATGAATTGAGGTGATCTTCCCATCAGATATATTGAGAGCAGAAGAGAAAAAAAAAAAGAGAGGCCACATCCATTATCAAACAAAGTACTGATAAAACAATGGGAATTACATGAATCACTCATCAGTGGCCAGTGATGGAGGAGGCACTGTAACATGCTTATATGAAAGGTCTAACCCGGAGAGACAGGCTGGCAATCCTACTGTTTCAAAGCTCTTTTTCCTTTAACTTATGATACAGAAATATGATAGATTTGCACAGAATAAAAAAGCAAAAGAAATTTTAAAAAAAGCAAGAAAAAGAAAGACAACCCCCAGCACATGTCACAGAATGGTTGTCATTTTCTAATCACACAGTTACCACCTACGTAGATATTGTAAGTTTATTATACCCTAAAAACTAAGGAAGAAAAAGCCAGCTCATTTTGGAAAAAAGAAGCCTGTCTCATTGACTGTTTAATGCACTGTGTACATGTTTGGAGCCACTCCGGTGAAAACAATGAGTATTAGGAAACACAGCCATTAACAGAAGAATATATATATATTCTTACATACTATATATATATAATGTGTGTATTATGTACATATATACATATATACATAATAGTTATGGAATAATATATACATATATACACATTTTATAAAACAGCTTTTGATTCTAAGATGTTTCTAATGAAGCCATAAATGACAATATAAACTCATAGTAAAAAAGGAAAATAACGGGGAAAAGAGCTAAATATGACTGCTATATCAATTCTTGTCCTCTTCACATTTGCTTCAGCAGAGCTCCATCATGGTGCTCTTGCCAACAAGTCTCTCAAGAGCCCTAGGGGCAACAGCTTGTCCATCTGCAAAGCAGAAACCAGCCTGTCCCAGAGAACACTGTAATGAGCAAGTGAAAGTCTCTGTGCAGCTGACAGAACCTTGTGACTGCAATTATCTGAAAGCAGAGCAAACTTTTTCCATATGCTTTCAGACAAATTTCAGAATTATACTTCTTTGCTCATAGCCCAAACAGAAATACGCTCCGTTTTAAGGATTAAAATTAGCATTGCCAATCGGAAGTTAACTCACACATTAAAAATACCAACTAAAAAAATGTGGTTTATATACAGGATGAAACAGAGAAGATTTCCATGATTTCCTTCCTTCTCTTGTATCATGCAGTCACACAGTAACAGCAGACTTGGAAAGGCATTCATTCCTTTTAGGTCTGAGCTTGCACACAAAAAGTCTCTGCTGCACAAAAGGCATTTGGAATTCAGTTCAATTAACATTAAAGCTTACTCTCACAAATGCTTGACATGTAGAAATTTAACTGAACTGCACCATAATCTTTAAGCAGCCTTTCCTATATGCACAGAATGCTTTCTGGCTGCCATATTGCACACACATGTTGGACACCTACACCCATGCAGATGTGCAATAGAATCCATCATCTCTTTTACATAAAAGGCAGTATGTTGATACTGGCAACAGAAAAATAAAGTTTAAGAATTAGGTTTAAATCTCTTCTTCCTTCCAGGGGAAGGTGCTCACAACTCACAACTGTTTGCTAAGGTAAACATTTTAATTCCTAACCTCTGTCAAAGTTGAAAATCTTTTGCTTGGTTGAAGTGCTGAAAACAAAACCAATCAAACAAAAAAAGAAGTCCATTTTTTTGGGTTGGTTGTTTCTGAAATTTGATCATCTTTTTTTTTTCTTGGATGCCTATTTGTTGCTAAATATCATCTGAAGCAACGTACGCATAGGAGATGCCTTTCTGAACGTTATTTTATGTATGGAGTACGAAAAACACATTTTAACTGTTCCAAGCATATAAGGAGTAAATATACAAGCAGTACCATTCACATTCTTATTTTAGTTACGTGGTTACAAATGCTAATCTACCACAGTTATCCTCATCACATTAGCCAGTTAAGTCTGAAATTCCTAAATACAGCAACAATTAATATATATAAATATACATATATATTCCAACAAGCAAATTCTTTTCATTTCCAAAACTCAATGTAGAATATTTCCAGTCTACTTTTTACCTCCCTTGGTGGTTTCAGCAAAGATTAAGGACAATCAATTCTTTCCAAGCTCTTTCCTGGAGCTTGTCTGTTACCTCATTTCCTGGCTTCTATGAAGCAACGTGAGACAAGACTTCGGTGAAAACTATCACCGTAACATTTATGTTTCCAAATCGTGAGTTCAGTCTCTCAAAGCACACTCCATGGTATATGAGATGGTTCGTACAATTGAGAAGTTGAAAAAGAAAGTTACTGTATGGTTTTCCAACTCTCCCTTCTTTTTTTTCACGCTTCCCAGTGGCTTACTTCATGAGACCTCCAGCTTCCAGACACCGCCAAGTGCTCTTACCCTTGATTTGCCCATCTCTGCCAGCTCTCTGAAGCACCTCTTTCAAACTCATTCTAACCACAGCGCCACAGATTAAAAAGCGATATCCTTAGCTTCATCATTCAGTTAGACTTGTAAATCGATTAAATGAAGAAGCAGCAGACC
>PPHD01016919.1:5000-15319 GCA_002909625.1 Bambusicola thoracicus
GCTGCTACCGGTGTCCTTTGGAAAAACTGGTTTTGCACTGTAGCAAAAGCCACAATTGCATGCCCGGCTAACTGGGCTGAAATACCTGCCCGGGGCTTCTTTCAAAGAGGCGCTGCTGGAGGGTTCTGTGCTCTCTATCTGACATGGGACCAATCCCCCAACAGTGTAAACCAGCAGACACCCTCTGCTTTGTCCAGTCTGAGCGCTTCAGTGCTGCAGCATGGGCAAAGGACCAGGAGCAGAATGAGCTGAGCAGCACCCTGGGTGCACAGCAGTCTCAGAGTCCCCAGCCTTCCAGGGAGACACAGCACAGAAATGAGCCCTTATGCAATGGAGGGCAGGGAGAAATAGAAATGAGGAACCACAACCAAATGGCCCTAAATCCAGTGATGCTTCTCAAAACCCTGCTTCACACACACTGACTGGGGGATGAGGAGGATCTTTCAATCACTCCCCTCATTCTGTGAGACAACAAAAAGCCTGCCATAGGGCTGGATTTCCTAGAATACAATCATACCACAGAATGGCTTAGGTTGGAGTGGACCTTAAAGATCATCCAGTTCCAGCCCCCTCCTATGGGCAGCGCTGCCGCTCACCAGATCAGGCTGCCCAGAGCCCCATCCAGCCTGGCCCTGAACACCTCCAGAGATGGGGCACCCACCGCTCTGCGCAGTCTGTGCCAGCAATACACCACTCTGAGTAAAGAATTTCTTCTAACATCTAACCTAAATCTCCTCTCTTTTAGTTAAAAGCCATTCCCCCTCTCCCCCTTGTGCTATCAACAGACAGGCTTCTACAGGATGCAGCACAAAGAACCTCTCTGGAATCACAGAGAAAAACTCTGAAAGCAGAGTTTGTTCAGCCTTGCTGCAATCATATTGGATGGGATATGAGAGTTCAAAATACTGTTGGTAATCTTCACCAAAAGATTTAAACCACCAGTGTGGTTTATGTACAGCTTATGAGACACCGCAACAGAAACACAGATCCCAAATCCCCTCTCATTGTAATCAGAATGGAGCCATTTCATCATGACTGATTTCATTGTGTCATTACCAATTTACACCATCCAAAGTGAGAGGTGACCCCCAGCCCCTGGGGGTTAGAAATGCTGCGGGAGAGTGAGGAGCATATCGGGGGGCTCTGCAAACACCACTCGGAGCCGTCTGCAGAAACGCCGCGACAACCTCAGACATATTGCATCCTTGTAGTGTCGCACAATAGCAGGACAAAGGCAGGGGTGGGAGAGGATCCATGGAAATAAGAGCGCAGGAAATACCGGGCTGTCCAGCCAGCGCTCTGTCTGAGCCCATAACCTGCCTCCAACAGTGACTGTAATTCAGGGGGAAAAAAAACAACTCTGCAAGAGGTAATTATCTAACAAGGTACGAGTAACAAGATTTTCATGCCGTTTCCTCTCGGTCAGTGGTAGCCTTCAGCTGGCTCCTCCACAGAGCAAAGCCCATCCCAGACTCGACCATACCTTTACAATTCAGCATTTCCTCCTGATCCATCCGAAGCACCCATCTCATTTTCTATCTCTCCGAGATCACGGCCTCTCCAAATCATTGTGCTGAGGACTTTCGTGGCTAACGGCGCACTGGGCTGAAATATAACAAAAAAAGTGGTTATTCTACCAGTGGTGAGTTGTTGCTAACTCAATTTCAGTGGCTGCCAATCGCTGTTTTCTAGAGAGGCCCACAAAAAGCCACTTGTTTTGATACTGAGCAGACAGAAGGTATTCTGGTAGTGAGTTAAGGGCTTCCAGGAAATGGCAGCAGTTAGAAAACCTACAGCAAGAGCCGGTTATCTTCCATTTTCTTGTGCCTGGTGACTCAGGCTGACAGCACGCAGGAAAGCTCACGGAACTCTGGACGTTGCTGTTTGTTTCATGGCTGTGAGCACACTAAGCAATGGAATTTGCTTTCAAATCTAATGAGCTTGACTGATACAGGGATGTCAGCAAAGTCCAGCAACAAGCCACTTCTGCACCTGAGCCAGTGCAGGTGACACAACTGCCATTTATGCTGGCACCCAAGAACCCTACCCAACAGCTCACTCTATTTCATCTTGGGATGTTATGGAAATGCCCAGTGGAAATAACCATGGTTATATGGTAGAGGACAGCCAAGGTTCCTGGGAGATAGACTGTGCATTGCAAATGAGAATTCCTACCGCTGTGGGGAACTTCCTTAGCATGTACGGGGTTGGGAAAAGATACTACAGGACCATCCATAAAAACTGCAAACTTGCTTTAGTGATATCCTCTTTCCTCACCATGAAGCCAATGAAATTTTAACATTCATGACGTTTACTTGTCACTGCTGGCCGGCAAATTCCAAAGATAAAACACAACAAGAATCCCAATATAAAGCGTTATGTCACCAGCATTAGCTTGTGACAAGCTACGAAACACCAAAGGAAACAGACCTGGTTTACAGACGATGAAGTGGACAGTGAATGAGAAAGCCCTGTGGAAACACCAAGTCTGCCGTCTTTTGTATCGGTGGATAAAAGCTTGGTGGCTCCAGCAGGCTATGGGATTTGCAGTGGGCAAAGGGAAGGACTTGCAGAACGCCTGAAAGATGCCATTTATTATTCAACTGGAAACACGGTTAATGCCAGTGGGACTTGGTCTTCCTCATAAATGAGAACAGTTTTTACTTAAAGCAGTCAAATGACCACTAGGGCTGCTCCAGCCTGTGGGACTGCAGAGTACAGTTTTAAGCAGTTTTATTAACTTTATTTTAAATCACTTCCAGTGCTGATCCCCCTAAAGATCAAAGCTGTTCCATCATTTATACCTGGCAGGCAGTAAAACCCTTACGTAAATCTGTAAGTCCCCTTGTTAAGTTTAACATTCATCACTTAACACCACTTAGCAGCCAACCAGGGGACAGCGCGCCTGCCAGGCCAACCACCCCCATCTGCATCCCTGCAGTGAGGATCCAACGCTGCTGAAGTGGAGGCATATCTCCATTCAGAATCTGCTCCTCCGAAAGGCACAGATGGGGGATGGCCCTTGGAGAGCGCATCTTTGCCCCCCATTTCATCTGCACCCCGGTGGTAACTCTGTCTGAATTCCTTAAGTTACTAGGAAACCTCAGAGAGCCACAGAAAACATTCTGTGCCTAATGAGGCCTTCTTGGACCACAGTGTCATCAGACACTACCACGTCCCGCTAATGAGCTTCTCTCTGCGCAGCGCGGAGCCGCGCTGAACTGAACTCTCCCCATAGGACGACACACCATGAACTGGCAGATTAAACTTTCCACTGGACCAGGGACAGTTGCAAGGCACTGGGATGGCATCCAACTTCAGCTAAGTGGAGTAGGGACTGAGAACATGAATTTATAACCAGCAGCCATCAATGAGGCGTAGGGAGCCATGTGCACAGCATGCACTTGGGGAAGGAGACTGGGGACTAGAGCAGAGCTGATTGCACCTAATGTAGGGCAGGCAGGACACAAAAAGGCTGTATCCATCCAGTAGAAAGCAATACAAAGGCAAGACCACCATATCTTAAAAGAAAAAAAGGCAAAACATGGATACATCCAACGAGTATTTGAAAGCAACACTTCCTCTCCTTGCCTGTAGACCCAAGGATGTGTGGAAGGAGATCCAGCAGCCCTAGGCAGGGACCACAGCAGCAAGAGGGGAAACGAGATGACAAGTCTGGAGTGCAGAATGGAATGGAGGAACCAATGAAAGACAAGGGAGAAGAGCCAAGGATTCTTAGATTTTGTAGCAGCAGGAGCTAGTCAGGATA
This sequence comes from Bambusicola thoracicus, assembly GCA_002909625.1. NCBI lineage: Eukaryota > Metazoa > Chordata > Aves > Galliformes > Phasianidae > Bambusicola > Bambusicola thoracicus. The sequence goes on from PPHD01016919.1 coordinate 8,770, forward strand.
GCGAGAGAAACGCTAGAAGACAGAGATAGATACCATCCAGAAGGGAACTGCAGCTACCCAACAGAACAGTTCCAGTACCCCCTTGACTAGAACAAACACAAAGCGTCAGCTGTGTGACGTACCAAAGCACCTCTTTGGGAAACACTTCTTGAAGTTTTCTCCTCTTTTTATTCCCCCCTCCCCTCCTCCTTCCTCCCTCCAGTTCCTTCCCCCCTCCCTTCAGGCAGAGATATGTTTCTCTCAGCCGCTTCTGTGCCTGTGACTTTACTGCATGGGGGAAGTCAGTCCGGAAGGTCACCTCTTTCATCAAGTATTCTATTTGCATCCAAAATTGTATGTACATGAAAAATGTGGTCGTGTGTTGCACCTAGCTGCAGACGCAGATGAAATTCTGTGGAAAGCCTGATGCACACTAACCTTTGCAGATGGTGCAGCTATTGCTGAAAAATGGATTGCTTAATAAAGCATATCATCCGACATATTTGCTGCTTGGCTAGCCAAATAGAAGTTGTTTTTTGCACAAATTTCCTTGTCAAATTTGTCAATGTTCATGTCATTTTTGCTTTAGGTCACAGAGCAAGGTGCAAATTCTTGGCATCTTTACTAGTTGCAAGCCAATTTCGGCTATTTCTAACAATGAAGTGAATTTCTCTGAGGATAAGACACTCACTTTATGGGGAAGGAAGGAAAACAGCAGGAAGTGGATCATTTTTTTTTTTCTGGGATTTTGTTCTTTCTCTCTTTTCTTTTTTCTCCTTCTTCCTGATGGATAACACTTACAAACCTTATTTAATTCAGAGCAGAGAGAAAGACGCCTTTAAGCCTGTTAAAAGATTTATTTTGTTTGACTATTTGGTGCAAGATGAATGCAGAATTTTTGTTTCGGTGCACATCCCTTTGTGCCAGAAAACTTGCAGGAGAAGCAAAGAATACCATTCCCTTGTCATTCTCAGGTGTGGAACGCAGTGGTTCTCCCCTTCCAAGTGACTGCCAGAACAGTCTTCTTTTTTATTCACCCCACAATCTCTTAGGCTCGAAGCCATACAATGCACCTGTTCTGTTTGGTTTTCTACCTGCTCTATGTCCTTCTGCTCTGCCTTCAGACACATCACAGCCCCTGCTCAGATGCACCTTTTCAAGCCTACTCCCTTCTTCCTGGCTTTCAAACCATTTTGCTACATGATCCCTTCCCAGACACAAGCATGGCAAGCAGCTCTACTCAGAGGCAAAAGCAAGGAATGCCACTGCCATATCTGCTGCAATAAAACCCTCAGCTGTAGGAGGGCTTTAAAACTGCAGCATGCCCTTACTGCACAGCCGTGAAGAGACAGTGCCAGTGTGTGGCTTGCTCCCAGGCACTGGGGTGCTGCCCATCAGGAGGGGCGCCGAGAATGCTGAGCAGCTGACGAGTGCATGGAAAGGGCTGGAGCCCCATTCTGGTCCTTGCTCCACCCCACTGCACGGCCAAGTCAAGTCACAGAAGGAGGGCACTCTGGGCCTCGGCGGGAGCCCGGAGCCTCCTCCTGCAGCAGGGCACTGCAGCGTTGGCAGCGGGCACTTTGGGGTGCAGGGCTCCACAGCCAGCCAGTCAGCCACCACAATACAGCTTGTCCAGCCAGCCCTCCACAAGCAGGGCAGCAATTTAAGCGTCAGGCATGTTATTTATTTTGCATTTCCCTTTCTGTTGGGTACCTTAGTGGATACAGCGTTTGCCATTTCCTAGGAACAGATGCATTCCTCTCTGGCCCGCATTATATTCTGGCAGCAATTACCTTTCCCTCTATGGAGGTTTCATTTCTCCCTGAGTTCCCACCCCAGACAAAGTCCTTTACCAAGAACAACCTTTTCCAAAGATGCACCACTTGCCAAGTGCATCCTCCATCTGATCTGCTCCTCTGTAACAGGAGGCTTTTCTGCATGACGTGGGCACTTGACATACTCCCCATTTGTCTTCCTTCAGAAAGTATCTCCTTCTGCAAGGAACATTTTGTTTACAGGGCTTATTTTGTTAGCAGGTGTATTCCCACTAGTAAGTTTTCCTCTGCACCATTTTTTTTTAAAGGTCTTGTTTGGTAGCCAGATATCCGAGACTGCCTGTGATAAAGCCAGCACAAGTGATTAATAGCAAAGTCTCTGCCATTTTATTATTAATAGCAGTGTGTTGACTCAATTAAATCCAGCCTGCTTTTTTTGGCAGGCCTTCGCAATTATACATATCATTATGGGCTGCAGCCCAAATGCATCCTGGGAGTAGACCAGAACTCCACATTAACTTCTTCTGGCTCTCTGTTTCCAGGTTGGCCACTGAAACGTGTGGGCTATAACCAATCCAGGCTGCTTCAGGGATGGAAGGATAGAGAGGAAACGACAAATGGCAGAGGTGGGGATCACACCTAGGTAAAGCACGCTCCCTCACAGCCATAAACAGCCTGGCAAGCACATCCTAGATCCACCCCTCCATGCTGAACCCCATAAACACAATGTAATCAGTCTGGACAGTACCTGTTACCAGCAGGGGTGATTTTCCAGAATACTGAGGGAAGTGTCCAGTAAACCCTTCCAAAACAGACTTGCAAGCAGCTTGGCCTGGCTTGAAGAGGCACTGAGCTAACATTCAAGCATTTATCTTGAGATGAGTTCCAGCAACATGTGTTTCATGGTGGAAAGACTCAATAAAGCTCAGGGACCCCAACTCAATGTACCCCAACGCATCCTGTAAGCATATTTCACTGCTGAACCTCTCAAAACATCCCAGCCAGTCTGTTGGGAAACAAGGCAGTCATGGGGCTAAGGCCTAAGACTAGGACACAGCCAAGCTCACTTCTCAGCACTGATATGGACTCCATGTATCCTTGCAGGTGAGTCCTCTGTCCACACAAAGTCCTGGGGCAACTGCTGTAGCCTCTCAACTCAAGTGATCCATGAGACATTTAGGTTACTTGTTATTAGGGAGCATCAGATTTGGGTGCCATAAACAGCGAGTGAAGAGACACACAGACAAGGGTAGGTTGCCTTACCTGGGCTTTGAAAGATTTTGGGGACCCTGAACTGAAGCATTTGTGTTTTTCTCACAGCCTTTTGTGACAACTCATCCACAAGGTGTGCTGTTAAAAGAGCTTCCTCCCATGTTTAAGACATGAAATCCAGTAGGCTTGTATATACAGCACCTAGCACGGTGAGAGCCTGATGTGAGTTTAGGCATTGTCATCCCCCAGGTAACAAATTGGCCATGAAGTGCTAGAAGAACAATCAGGCCTTGGCCTCTTGCGAAAGCAGCATATGTTGCCCAGCAGCACTTGCCCATCGTTGTCCTCTGCAGACTGGGTGGGCTCCATCTCCCTGCAACCTGCTAACCAGAACTGGCAACTGCAGTTATTTCTCTAGCATGTGTACAGTCTACGATTCAGCTCATCCTGCCGGCTGGATTTTTCTTCCCAAGCCCACTGCTCTTCACAGCTGCAGCTCTGGACTCTTCTTTCCCATAGAGCCTGAAAACATCCCACTTTTCTCTCCAGGTACACAGGGCATCACCTCTCTTCCTGCAACATTAAAGGAGATCCCAGAAGCACAGCTGAAACCCTGCAAAATACAGTAGATCTCATTTCCTACCACCTCAATGGGGGGTGCTTTGCAACTGAAGGCTCTTTTCAGCTTGCATTACTTCATCTTATAGAAACCCATCAAGACAGGAGGGCACTCTGTGCTTTCCATCCCAGCCTGGCCTATCTCCATCCATGTCATCCATCTGGTTTATGTTGCTGGCATCAGACAAACCACAGCTGTGGGGCTCTGGCTAAACCAGTGTGGAAGACTGTAAGTGCTCAGCCTATAATTTCCCCCTAGTGTCTGCAATGCCTTTGTGGAAATAATTTTGCTGCTGGACGAGGCAGTGCTTCCCTATGAGACTCCTCTTGGGCCCAGGATGAGCGACGGCCAGGGAGGAGATGATCAGACATTGGCAAGGGCTGTCCCTGTCACCTCATGACCAGTTAGTGGGGACTGAGCTGTTACTGCTTCTCTGTTATCAGCTACAGCAGGGGCTTCCCCGCCTTGTGGCTGAGGCTGCATTGTACCGATGACTCACAGAACATAACGAAACCATGTAAAATGTCATCCCGTGTTTGCCATTAATAAGGTTTCAATTAATGATACAGATTGCCAAGAATACCCCGAGCCTGAAACTCAGCACTGTGCTGTCTAGCAGAGCCAATCAGGCAGCTCTCAGAGTTGAGCCACCACGAAGCAGTTCTGCTTTCCAGGAGAGATCTGTCCTTCCTTCTATCAGGTTGGGGTGCAAAAGTTTTATTTTTAAACATCCCAGGACCCAAGTCTGCTTACTGGCTGGTATGAGTTACACACTGATGTACACGGGATTGGCCAGCTGTAGTCTGTAAGAACTGGGGCTGTGTTGAGGTGGGCCACAGTGAAAAATGAAATGAGTCAAAATGGCGGCGATACCAGCTGGCACCAGATCCTCCACCACATGCAGCCACCTTTTAACACTTGGTGTATACATGCAAACACTTCCCTGGTGGAAAACACACAGGGGAACAACGGGTAAATTTAGACTTGCATCATCAAACATGTCAACCATTCTGAAGACAGATCTAAAGAGCATGGGGGCATGGCCTGGGCCATCTGTATGCTCTTCACACACCAAGGTAAAGACAAGCAACGCATTGCCACCTACCCTGCAGCCTCTGTTCCCTGCACACAGCTCTCCTTATCTGGGAGCTCTCTCATGCAGACAAAGCCACTCAGTATGACCGAGGGTACCCTCTCTCTCACGCACACACGGAGCAAGGAGTCTTCCCAATTTCTGCATCACCTCTGTATCTCCCTCCCTGTGCCTGCAGTCACACACATCTCCTGCTGCCTGCACACACCTATGTGCACAGCACATCTCGGTGAGGCATGCAAACAGACTTGCTCATGCACACACCACCCCCAGGAGGAGCTCCAGGTACAAGAGGCAATCCTCCTGGCTCAGGCAGCCTGCTGGAAGGAGTAATTAATTTCCTGATGAGCATGAATATCACACAAAGGCAGCCACCCTGACAGAGTGGAACATTTCTAGCCAACATCCCTGCGATCCGGATATTTGGATTCACCCATCCCCAGTCTCTGCTCTCGGCAGTGCTGACAGCAGCAAATCTGAGCTTGCTGCACTGCCTGGGAAGCCCTCTCATACCTGCTGGCCTGGCCTGCAGCAGGCAGTGAGCTGCTGTGCACAGCCCTGTCCTCCTTACACCAGGGCAGAGGCACCTTGCTTGCTGCCCTCCTCAATCTACTGCTCCTCCATAACATGACTTGGCCTCCACACCCACTGCTGTCTCCATTCCTGAGGCAAAGGAGAGGACTGCACAAGCAGTGTCAGACTGCTCAAAGCTAACAGTCCTCCCTGGTGAAGAACTAAGACATGGCAAGTCCCTGCTGCAAGAACATGCTCTCTCGGTACAACTTGAACAGAATCCATCAGCCCCAAATCTCCTCTCATCCTGGCTCCAATCATTTTGCTCTCTTCCATCTTACTGAGAGGGGTTGAAATGCTCACAGTCAACTGCACACTCTACACTCAGGGTACAGCGGATGAGTGGAGCTTAGAGAAGGGCAGGGGATGCCAGGCAGAGCAGTGCTCATGGACAGTCATGCAAATTGCACCCAAAGTCATAGGATTCCCAGCCATGACCCAGAAGGGCTCACTCCCACAAACCTCCGTCCCCCATTAAAGGAGTCTGGCCAGTGAACCCACACCACCTTCAGTACCAAAATATCAGCAATAAGTCAGCAATAAGTCAGGGGGTTGGGCAGCACTGTCAGAAGTATTTGCACGTATCCTTTCCTTGAAAGTGGCATGCTCCTCAGACTCATCTGCAATCATGACTCTCCAGAGAGAGCTGTGTGCTTGGAAGATCCCATTGCAGGAACACAGGAAGCCCACGGGCATTTTCCCAACAGTTTCAACAAGCTGCAAAACAGATCTGCAGGTAAGTGGTTTTGAATATGCCTATTTATACTACCAGAAATAATTACGATGAAACAAGTAAGAGTAATATTTTTAACTTTTAAAAAGGATGGGGTTTTCCTAAGCATTCACTGAGCACTGAGTGCCTGAATGCAAAAAAAAGCTTCATTGTATACCTCACAAAACATACAATATACAACACAGGTAAAATAACTTGCTTGCAGCAGAGCTACAAACTCAGAGGACTTTGCCAAAGATATGTGGGGATAGTAGCACAGAAACGGAAGGAAACCGTGGTGCTCTCAGCAGAATCGAAGTGAGCAACGTGCAGCTGGTGTCACTTCAGCATCAAGAACTCTGGTCAAGAGCTAGACCAAGACAATGCTAGCTGCCTGTGACAGATGGACTCCTCACTGCTGTAGCAGAAGCACATGTGGCTTAAGACTCACAGGGATGGCCATTTGCACATTGCCCAAGACACACACACTTGCCTATGTTCCTCGTATGGTGCCACACATCACATCGGCAGTCTCTGCTCACATTCCACCTCCTAAGTGCTTTCACCTCGGAGTTCACTTTAGGGGG
>PPHD01016920.1:0-15318 GCA_002909625.1 Bambusicola thoracicus
GAAACAGACTGCCCAGAGAGGTTGTGGATGCCCCGTCCCTGGAGGTGTTCAAGGCCAGGTTGGACGAGGCCCTGGGCAACCTGATCTAGTAAATGGGGTGGTTGGTGGCCCTGCCCGGCAGGGGGTTGGAGATTAATGATCCTTGAGGTTCCTTCCAACCCAGGCTATTCTGTGATTCTGTGATTCCAGAAACAGAGGCCTGCTGACAAAGGTCCAGCTGTTCTGAGAAATTTGTTACCATGGACTAAACATCTTGCTGTTCATCACCTTCACCTCTCCACAGACACACTACTGTGTTTTCACCAGCTATTTGCTATTTTTTCTATAATAGCATTCTAACTTCTTAATTAAATAACAAAATTGAGGCCACGTCCTAGATGAGTGGACTAACCACTATGTTTCTTTCTTTCTTTCTGAGTATGAACAAAATGAAAGCAAGAGGTTCCTCTATATTTGTGTAGCTTGTTCTTATTGGCATGTCAGATGTGGTCTCAAAACATCTGCTTGGTTAGGGTATTAGGTGGTGGAACATCTGTTTTCTTAGTGTCAGTATTAGACATAAACTAGAGGTGAATCACTCAGTCACGTCAGAATAATGGCAACTATCACAGTCATGGAAGGGTCTGGGTTGGAAAGGACCTCTGAAGATCATCTGGGTCATTCTTAGAAGCAAAACTTTTTTTCTTGGACTATTTTATCTTTCTAAAATACTGCACATGTAAAGCACAGACAGGTTCCTTCAGATTGATGAGCCATTTTCTTTCACAAAAGAATGTGGAACTATAATTCTATCAAAGACCATTTTGTTTTGAACTTACTCCAATAAATTTGGTTAACAACAAGTCATCATTTTCCCCTCAACTTTGTATGCTATCGCTATATTTTCGATTTCAGTGAAGTAAATCAAGGGAGAGTGGTTGTCCAGGAGTGAGTAAAATCCTTCCCATTCAAACCTATACAAGAACAAGATTAATTATGAGGATTCTTTATACTAAAATGCTTGACTGCAGGTACCAGAAGGATGATGATTGCTCAACCCATCACACACATGGCTTGGCCCAATTCCATTACACTCATTTGTTTCATATTTCATTTCAGTACTTCAGTGAATAATTGAGCAACACTAACATAAATTTGAGGACAAGACATTTTCCTTTAATCACAGAAATCTTCAGTTCCATCACTTTTGTAGCCACGTGAAATGAAAATAAATGCACCCTACTGGCCCACTGGGGTAGAGGTGGGCTAAGAGCCCAGACTGCATTTCACAAAATGTTACAAGTTTTGGTCTTGCTTTTCTCTTATTGAAGCCTACCCAAATCTTAGACATTACTATTGACTGTATCCAAAATACAATATCTCGGTTACATAGACACTAACCCAAGTCATACTTCCAAGTATTTGTGCATAAAACATAAACCATCCCATGTTAGCAAACATCACTGGTTTTGTCACTAAGTAATTGCTGAAAACAAGGTATGTCATTTGTTTTAGCAGAAATTTCCCTTTGATCTTGCCTTCAGTGGTGACTATTCATAAATCACAGGATGTCACATTGGCAACAATTCTTCAAAAAGCCAATGTGAAGTGGCCAGCTGCATTCAAATTTTCTGAAAGCCAAACATCTGACCAAGTTATGTTCAACCCTGGACTCCGTTACCAACAGATACAAAAATAAAGAGTATGAAACTGACAAGAAAAGCAATGGAGCAATTCCAGTTTAATGGAGTTCTCCTTGAAATCATTAGGCATTTTGATGGAGTACTCCTAGAATCTTATCACATGATTAGTTATAAGAAAAGATGAAAAGTCATTTACACTTACATAGGTGGATAAAGTACTTGGCTTAGTCTGCATGAACAGAGAAATGGGCTATTCTCCAGATAGGGTTGTAACCTTGAGAACTCACAGATTTGGAAATGCCTAAACAAAAGATTCATGTGCATTCTTAGTTTGCCTCTAGTATATTTGCATTATGGTTTAATCTTTCATTGCACGATCCAAAGGATCCTTGACTCATTCAATCCACTGACAGGATGACATTCAGCTGATGAGCTGCTATTTGATAGCATTTTTCTTTTTAAATTCTGTGTGTGGCCTCAGGATTTATTTACTACATATTTAACGGTTTACAGGCAGAATTTATTTTCTTATGTGCATTCCTCCAGCATGCACCATTACAGTATTTGCATGCTCAGATTTGTTAATTTATTTCTGCAACACCTTAGTGGCCTTTTTAATCTCCATTCTGCAGATGGAGACCACAGAGATTAATGTCAGATTACACACATTAATTTGAATGCATACTCTGTAACATCTACGAGCTGGTTTTCCAGTGTGCATTACATTATTCTTTCAGGAAAAACTAAGTTAAAGGATGCTCTTCAGGATCCAGTTTGAGCTCCATTCACTACCGAGCATTCAGCCCATGGGATCAGGCAACTGTTAATTAAAGTAGTAATAACCTTCTGAAATACCTACACTAGGAACATCAGGATCTCACAACCTACTATTCTTCTCTACAAATTCTCCTCTATGCTGCTCCTGATTTTAAGGCCAGCATAGCCCAAGGTACCTGCTGTGAACAGGAGTGGTAAGACATCAGAAACTTAGGTTCCACTCAGTAAAAAAGGCTAGTATATTTACCAGCTACAGTCCTTGTCCAGTCTTTTGTCCAGTCTTCCCAAATGCAACTTGTGTCTTTCCCATCCAAACTTTCTGGTCTCAGTCTACTCATTGTTGGCTCATTGTTTTTGCCCTATCCTTCTTACCATATCGTCTCCAATTTCTACTACTTCTGCTTCTTATTCTAGTCTGTTTCTCACCCTACAAGTTCAAATTATAGTCCTCTCACCCCTTCATCCTATCCCAAGTCTCAGTTCCAACATTTCTTCTTTCCCTGGAATTCTCCACGTTTTAAAATCAGTCTCGAACCTCTGCTCCCTTATTTTTTGTGCAGATGTTGGCGTGTGTGTTTGATGTGCCTATGTGAGTATGTCTGCAAATCTACAACTTAAACACACGTTTCTTAATTAGAAGCTGCCAACAGCATTCAGAATTGTTTTCAAAATACTTTCCTATCAATGGATTATTCTATAAAATCCAACAGTAGAATTGTAATTAAAGTGGAAATTTTCAGTGATAGAGAATACAGTAAAGAGCCTCTAAAAATCGAGAGTACTTCATTGCCATTTGTGGCAATCTCTCTGTTCTTTGCCTATACCACAAACACCCACAGAATTGATGTTAGGATGTTTTCCTTATATGTTACGGAATATTCATTTTAGACATATTTACACCTAAGTATTCAGAACTCAAATGTTCTCATCTTCATTTTAACACCAGTAGCTTTGCTACTGCAGCACATAGGCAGACATAATTAATGAGCCATGTGTAACCAGAGGCACATGGAATCTTCATTAACGATAGGAAACACTGGCGTGCAGTATATGATTTGCATGGATCTGTAAAGTACATATTTTCCTGTGGACTGTGCATGGCTGTAAAGACATCCTGAGTCAGCACAACCACTATACCAGCGATGAAATACTGTTGCCAACCTAAGCATTCAGAAATGGTGAGTCAGGTCCCCAAAATAATGCAACTAGCTTAAAAATAATCAGATTTACAAAACAATAAATAGAAGGTTCTATTTTTCAACTGTGCTTTAAGTTTTCACTATTTGTGGTTTTTAACTTTTCTGCCACCAGATCCGACTATGGGGGCAGAGTAAAGGGGATGTGCGTTATCTTTGCCATTTCAACACTGTGTTTGAAATAGGTAGGCAATTTCAAATAGTTTAAAGGAACAGCAGAGTTCTTGTAAGCTGTTTTACAATTCAATTGTTCAGAACTATTTTCAGACTTTGCTTCTGTAAAATAAAACACAAGCCAGAATATGGCTCTGTCAGTTGTGTACCATGTAATATGGTATGTGTATTCAGACACTGCACAATGACGGCAGCTGCTAAGTAAACATCAGAAGAATCTGAGATTTGTATCAACAGGATGTTTACATTTTAAAGAGTTTCTAAGAAAATAATAAAGATTTCCTGCAGTTGACTCCATTGGCACTTGTTTTAGTATGTATGACAGTTCACAGAAGTATAAATTACAGAGAGATTTTTTTTATGCCTCTTCTGTGGCCATCATAGGTCAACGCTGAAAAAGAAATCCAAAAAGTTAAAAAATATTAATTGAGTTTCCTCTATCACTCTGGAATTTGGTACACGTCATAACAACATTAGGATCCTATATCTTTGGCAGGCACCACTCCAGCTGACGGCAAAGAGTGAAGGACTGATCTCTGTGGATATGAACTGATGGCACGTGTGCAATGGCAAGAAAACTGGACTGGTGTCCTTGCTGAAATCCTTGTGTCAGAGGCAGTAATTTTTACCAGTGTCACTCTCACATGCATTCTGGATAAGGCAGTAACTTCTCCCTGGTGACATCTCTCTGCAATGACCAATGAATAGTTTCATTTGCTCTTGGATTAAAACTAGTTTAAAAAGCATTAGCTCTGAATTAATTGAAGCTTCAATCAAGGTTTGTAAAAAATGACTTAGCTTCTCTTGACTTATGAAAGTGCCTCCACCTTATTCTGCCAAAAGAATAGTGTAAGTGACACTGGGACACACTGATGTGGGACGTGTTGGGTTTTTTGTTTTTTTATTTTTTGTTTTTTGTTTTTTTGAACTTTCTTCAGTTGTGCTTTGCTTTACTACAATTTCTGGTAAGAATTCAAAGAGCTGGCATTGCCCTAGGAAGCCCTAAAGGCTTTGGGATCTGGTTCTCCAAGACACTATCTCTCTCCCCTTGTGATCCGCCATGGTTGAGGTCAGTTGGTTTGACAGCAAGGTCTTTGGTACTTGTTTCTTGGCTTATTAAACCAAAACTGGGATTTATCAACTTTCCAAGCACCGCGTGAAGCCAAACTTCTGATGGACCACTTTGAGAGGAGGAAGCTGACAACCTGGGGTGCGTAATGCAATTTTTACATGCTAACCTGTAGGGTTTGTAGCAAAGGTGTAATGGGGAGTTCAAGCATTGGTGGTGATTTTATTTAACATAAGGAATATGCCCAGTTTTGCTAGACTAACATAAATAATAAACAAAACCAGCTTCTTCAATGCAAAAATAGTGGATAAATATTTTGCTTTCATTGGAATTAAGATATAAGGCCTTAGACACAGGCAGGTGGAGCGGCTACTTTGCACATGTCTACGTGTTAATCATCTCCTCTGTGTCACACACGGTGTTATACCAAATGGACAGAGCACAGGCTCCCTCTTCTCATGCTTTTGTCAGTGCCAACTGGAAATTCAGTAAACTGAGGAAGTGGATAGGGTTCCTCTGTTTGGCTACCTCCGTAACTTCTGTTAGCAATGTTACTGGCAGCTCTGCACGTACGCCTAAGAGATCAAGCAAGCCAATTCTATTTCCACCTTCTCACAGACAAGAGAAGGCCAAACTCAACGCAATGTAAAAATGTACTTTTAAGAAGGATGCACAAGCCTTACCAACAAACCAGGGTGATTAACTTATTTATACTGTGCTGCTTTTAAAGACTTAGAGACCTTTTGAGGGTATATATTTAGATGTGTCAGCAACATGAATATTTCAGAAGTCAAGGCTGTATAGCTATGAAAATAAAAACAAACATACCTGAAACCACTGTTTGAGCAATACTACTGCTGGGCCAGATTCTTCCAACCGTATTTACTGTAAGTAGTCCTTCCCCTCAGCACCAGCCTGACGCTACCTACATTCTGGGAACTTTATCTCAAGTGACTCAGTCAGATCTCTCTTGCAACAACAGGATCAGCAATGGGCCATAAATGACAACTTTTTTCACTTCTGTGAAACGAGCTTTGTGACACAGCGAGGAATGGTAAGTATCTCTTTGGTGTTTAAGGTTGCCCCGAGAGATGGTGGATAATCTGTCCCTGGAGACACTCAAGGTCAGGTTGGATGGGGCTCTGAGCACCTTGATGTAGCTGTAGGCATCCCTGTTCATTGCAGGGGAGTTGGACCAGATGGCCTTTAAAAGTCCCTTCCAACTCAAACGATTCCATGATTCAATGGCAGTACCAGTCAGATGGTAACTCCTTCTTAGGTACTCTTCAGAAGGCTATGGAAATATTGCTGTCTTTGATAGATTTGTGGAGCACACGCTTTATGCCCACCCCATCACACTAAAAAATCCTGGAAGTCCATGTCACTGCCTTTTTATTGGAATACCACACAGCAAGAATGATGCTAAGAGGAGTTCAGCTATATGAAAAAAATATAATATCACAGAAAAGTACACTGTGGCCCACTAAGCTTCTTGAAACCTCGCTGAGATCCTTTTCCATTGAGGAGAGAAAGTGTTGATCCCTGATCAGGCATTCTGGGTGCTTCAAAGAGAAGTTTGTTTTTGTGGCTAAATGACACAGGCACCAAAATCCCCAAGCACTTGTGTAACTTCCTCAGCTTCAACTCTGCACCTCCAGGGAGTGCAGGCCAAAGAGGATGTGAGTCCAGCCAAAAAAGAGGTGTTCTTGGCTCAGGAGAGCACTTTGCACCTATTCAAAAAAAGCGTTTGGAAGGGTTTTCACAAATGTAGGCAAGCAACTCACTGAAGCTGTGGGCAGGCAAAATATTTGTAGTGTTCTTTTAACCGCTTATCTTCAGATCGTGCTTCTCTCACTGGGAATAATTACTAAACTCCCATGGATGCCTACTGAGACCCAAACAAAAACACTGTGCAACATCAGACCAAACGTTTCAGGTGTCAAAATAATTCTTGGTTGCTCAGGTTTTTTAACTTTTACTTAATAAATACAGTTTTCCAAAAGAAAACATGCAGCACTTCACATAGCTGTGGAAAGAAAATCTCTTTTTTTTTTTTTTTTTTTTTTTTTGGAGGGAAACAAAAACTAACACATTTTGTCATGTTAAAAGTTGGCAGGCATAAAGGAAGGAAGGACTACTCTTAAAGTTCAAAAACAATAAAAAGTGTGTATGTGTGTGAAAAGAACATTCCGTTAAATAGTGAACTATCTCAGATATAAGTAGGAAGCATGAAAATTATCAGAAAAATGATTGATGTGAGAAAGCAAATCAATTGATTNTAGTTCATACACTTGGACAACACTTCTTCTATGGTATGGTTGATGAGATATACTTCCATTATTTTAAATTCTACATTCACCATAGAAATACACAGGAAATGGTAAACGTGCACCTCATTCCTTTATTTTTTCAAATGATAATTTCTTCCCCACCTAAACATCTACAGGCTAAATTATAAGCCACCCACAACACAAACTTCCTCAGTGTGAGAGAAAATATTAATGTGTCACTACACATTCACTATATATATTTCCCATATGATTAAAAATCATTCTTCTTAGACAACACATTTTTTCATCTTTGTAACACAGCTTCAGATGTTTCTTGTCTCTTTCCTTATACAGTCAGTGTATCTGCTGCACCAAATCACTGTCAAGACTAATCTGAAGAAGCAGATAGGCATTTTTTTCATTTAATATGCTAATCAAAATAATAATGATTTTCTGTTGCTGGAGGAGATGACTTATGGTCTTAAGAACTTGATGAAGTCTGTTGGAGCTTCTGCAATGATTTAGATGAGCTTTGGAATGGATCCTACACTTCAAAGCAGGACTAATGTGTATTCTACACAGCGTCATTAATTTTAAAAAAATCGCAATAAATAATCACAATAAAAGGTGTTTCAATAAAAGGTATTTAAAAAAAAATATATCACAATAAAAGGTGATTTTTTTTTTACGAAATGTCCTTTGTAAACACCCTAGTTCTACCCCCTAATGCAATTCCTTTTGGATTACAACAGGATTACCAGTTTACCTGCCACAAAGAAAGGCAATAAAGCTGAGGCTTAATATAAAACAATCAATGTGGCATAATGCAAAGTTAAAAAGTAGGGAGCTCTTCTATAAAGATATCATTGTCTGCCCCAAGCATGCCAGTGAATGTCCATTATAAACACTTTCTCTTTTAAAATTGTTCTTCTATATGTAAGACCTCAGTGACGCTCAATGCTGATCCATTTTTTTAGAAATGCTGAATTACACCCACTTCCTTTTGTGCAAGAAATACAATAAACTTCCTCTAGTACCTAGTACAGTACTATCTTTCCCTCCAGTTTCTGTTAGGAAAGAGAGCTGGTGTTATTACAGAGAAGGAAAGAAGCTCTGCTGGCTTAGACATAATCAGCTAATTAGTTCTCATAGCTGAGCAAATCTTACACTAGCATCCCCTGCACTATTTGTTTGGATTTTGTGATTGCTCACAATTCTCTGAGTTGGTGCAGTAAGAAGCCTACCCTCACGTACTGCTTGATCCAGATGTGACTTTAGAGCCTGTATTTTAAATGCCCTATCATATATTATTTTGTCAGAAGATAGGTCTCAATCCTCTTCATACAATTCCATAGCTATTTAATGTGCATACCATCTGTTTTTAGATTGTAACCGAAATACCTCAATTAACTTTCCCCAAAATATGCCAGTTCCTATTCTTTCAACACAAATCTGAGCAATTAGCATTGTTAGAATCTGGGATCCGAAGGTAATATTTCTCCCGGCTCCTAACTAGCAATAATTATACTCAAACCTGGACACGTGGAAAGACTGGAATAATTTACTGTCTCTTCTTTCTTCTTCAGATCACAGAATGCAAATATGATCCAGAAATAACTTTTCGATTCCACAGCGGCTGGCAAAGCTAGGTGTTAAGATTGGCTTTTAGAGCACGATCACAGCGACCACTAAACAGTATAAATTTTTTGAAGTGACAGCTTGCCAGTTCTATAGCAACTTGGACTATAGTTCCTGTTTTTATAAACTTCCAACCTTCATAAGTTAAGCCCATTTTTATCGTCAATACACTTCAAATTTAACGTAATGCCAACTCAAAAAATTTTCCTTAATTCTTACATTTCCCGAAATTGCTAGAAGAATGAAAAAAAGAGAAGTGTTTTGCTTCCCTTTTAGACCTGCTTTCTCTTTGGTTTGCCAGCTGTTTGTAAGCTCGCTTCAGCGTTCTGTTTACTTGAATACGTTTGCCACTTTTAAAGTATGAGGACACAGAAGAATCAATAAAGGAAAGTTAACACAGGTTTGAAAATGCTGCTGTGTGCCAAGGCTGTGCTTAGACTGACAGAGTCAACAACAGCACAGATGAAGCAGAGACACCTGCAAACTCTTACTGCTGGCTACTGGCCTCCATTCAGCACAAGAAATAAGCATTTTGGTAATCTGGAGCATCTGAGCAGACCTTCTGAATTCACTGGAGCTACAGCAAATTGTTAGCTCTATCATCCTCATCCAGCCAAGCTTTTATGCTTAACTCTAAGCATGTGCTTATGATTAAAATTTCCACAAGCACTCAAAGTCCTGACCCTGGAAACTCTTCACTTTCATACCCTGACTAATCCCATGCGGAGTCCTACTCTGGGTTTCAGGGCCCTGAGGGTGCTAGTAGGTCCTTAGCAGCCTTGTCTGGGACTTTCACCCACAATCCCTGCCTGTGAATCGAGGCTCTCCATCATTATGCACCTCTAACACCATCCCTGGGCCTTCAGCCTTTATCTGAGCTTTCAGCCTTTGCCCTGGGCCTTTAGGCTTTGCCCATGCTACTTGTTCTGCTAAGAGCTAACCTTTGCCCCTTTCTCCTACTGACAGCGGACCACCACGATACAGCTTGTTGCCTGGATGGCTCTCCCATCACAGCTTGCCTCCCATCACAGAAAAGAATCACACAATTATTTGAGCTGAAAGGGAGTCTCAGAGGCCATTGATCAGGGACACCTACAGCTCGATCAGGTTGCTCAGAGCCACATCCAGCCTGACCTAGAGTGTCTCCAGGGATTGGGCTTCCACCACCTCTTTGAGCAACCTGTTCCAGTGTCTTTGCTCAGCTCTCCCAGATAGACTTCAGACCCATGTCATAGCCCTGTCTCCGGGGCTGCCACCTCTTACTTCTGACTGGATTCTCTTCCTCACTGCATTGCTTTGCCTAGAAGAGTTGATGGAATCTGTTGCCATCACTGTACTCTGCTTGCCCTGCTGTGGGACAGCACCCTGTTTGGTTCAGGGTCACTCTCAGCTCACAGAGCCTCTCCCTTAACAAGCAGGCAGACGTTGCTGCTCCCTAAGACTCAGAGAGGCAATTCAGTCAGTAAAATTAACAGTTTCCCTTGAGATCATTCGACTTTGGATCAACCCATGGAAAGTTTTATTTAAGACAATGAGAATATTTGTATTCTGCAAGATAAGCCCTTCAGTTTCTTCACTGAGATTTCTCCCTCTGTGCAGGAGAACTTCAAATACTCTGCAATAACAATGCAAAGAAATATGAATGCCTAGTGCACTGTCACGCTCTTTAGTCAAGTGTGCTATTTTGACTTCTTTTTAAACAAATTAGAACTGAACCATCTGAACATACCTTTCAAATTGCAGAGAAGGCAGCGCGAAGTCAAAAATACATCAGTTCTCAGCCAAAAAAGGAAAGACTGATTTATTAAGTGAACTTTGTACCTTATCTATTTACAAGGCACAAAGTAACCTCATAGAGATCTAGGACCTCTGTTCTGGAGAATTACATTCTCCAAGGAAAATCTCTGCCAGCGCAAAGTGCTGGAATCATTCTCTCAGTAAAAAGTCAGGGATGATATAAGAAAAAAGGGAAGGAAGGGAACACTATGGAGAAATACATGTTATATCGATTATCTAATCACACAGCAGCTACACCAATAGTGTTTTATTAAATGTGGCAGTTTTCTGGCTCATCAGCCTTCTGGAATGGTCTGGCTATTAAATTCTCTCAGCCTCCAAAACAGGGTGACCACATCAAAACTTCAAATTAAGAACAGTTCCTGGCCTGCGTCAACCCCAGAAATGTGTCTGAGAACTGATTGAGAGAATGCTAATAGATGTAGACCAAATCTGTACCAGAATCTGTTTCAATGACTAATCTGTACAGTTGAGAAAGTTCACTACAGGGGAAAGGTCCTTGGAACTTTAGTTTACAGCAGTAGCTTCAGTCTCCAAGCAATGCACTATCCATCTTCACCTTATACAGTTGAATGGCTGAACTGTGTACATTTTGCTGACTCCTCTCTTGTAAGTTTGGATACCATGGGAAAATCAGGCTTGCAGAATCCCTTGATAAGAACTGATTCATGAACTGTCATGGATCAGATTCTACTCTTGGTCACAGGGATCTAGGGGACTTGACCTGCACACCATGCAACGCAGGAGGTGTGTGCTGTATTTCATCTGTCCAGCAGCAAAGCAGAAGATCTGCTCAATCAGTCTGAACTTATGTTCTGGCCGGCTGTCTGCCTGTCTAATCAGAACCCATGTTAACCACTGGCCTTTCTGCATGCCACATCTCAGGCTTAGCCAGAACACACACATACCTTCACCAAGGTTACCGTACAAGCAAGGACAGAAGGAGGAAGGAGTGCTGTGACAGACTAGATGAGGTAGTGGTGAATACAAATCTACAACTGTGTAGGTCGATGACACTTTAATGATCTGCAATTCTTTGATCGTTTCTCCAAACCAACGGAAAGCTTTGAACATGAAATCAGAATCAATCCTAACAAAATTCTGGTTTTGCAACTATATAATAGGATTTTACATTCTCCCATGCATGTGGGCTCCCCATGAAAACTCTGAGAATTAAGAAGTTACCTTCTTTAAGTTTTGCTTTATGGTGGTACTGTCTCTCTCCACAACCTTCATCATTTCTTGGCTGGCCATATATAAGATGTTGGCTGCAGGAAAAAGAAACATGAACAAAGCAATTACATGGCAAATCTTTTACAAAAAGCTATATGGGCCCAATCCTGAAAAAAAGTAAGGCAACTAGGGCAGTCCTCAACTTGACAGTCCCACTGAAAAGAATCCCACTAACGGAAATGGCAGAATATATCACACTTAACTGAATCACCATGAAAGCATACAGAAAATAAGTTACCCCAACTCCTTATTTAATTAATGGAAATGGAAAGACAACTTTGGAATGTGACTCCATCCACCTGTCTCACAGACTTCTGAATCAGCCCATGGTGATGGCTCTCTCCAGGCTAGAGAAAGAGCTATGATGACCTGTCGCTACATACTTTAGAGGGGTAAACATAAGTATGATAAATCATCTGTTAAGTGTGGGCTTTTAAACACAAAGCACATGTTAAAAGACACTATTAATCATTATATTATTAAATCACTGACATTTCAAAATGAAAGTTGTTCAAATATTCAATACAAAAGAATAATATAGCTAATAAAAAAAATGGTAAATACAATATCATCAAAACTTGCCATTCTGAATAATATTGATGGTACTTACCCAAACAGGACTAGACACAGTTTACAAAACCAGTGGAAGACTACTAAAGGATAAATAGCTCTGAAGTATTTCAATTTTCTGGTCCTAAATTAACTGAAAACATTCAAAACTATTGATTGATTTTCTGAAAAAAAGGAGAAAATGGCAATACTCATGATTTTTTTTTTAAATACGAACCAATGAAGTCTTGTGTGCAAATAGTTAATGACAGTATTGGGCCTGAAATTGCTATGAGACATTCTCAAAATGTGTGATAGCAGAGGAAATGGCAATTACACAGGGCTTTGGTGGTGATCAAAACATGGAGCTGGCTAACTTCCAGCAATGCTCTAAAGAAACAGAACGCCACTGGAGAGATGAGTGATGGCCTCAAAGAGCAAACATTCAAAGACAAAGCCAGTGCTCTCAAGTGAAAAACAAAATCCTAGAAAGAATTATCCACTTCTGAGTCAGCCAAAGAAGATGCAGTTCTGTTCTATGCCTGCAGAGCTCTGACTTTTTCAATTAAATGCCGAATGCAGCTAGTGTAAGACAAAAGGGTCCCAGATGTGACAGCATATGAACAGTTCAGCAAATCATGTGAAAATATCCCACTCTCTTCTGCCAGGCAGAGGGACCTCTGTGTGGTTTTGTGTCTTGCAACCTTGTCGTCTAACCCTGTGGTATGAATGGCACAGTTGGCAAAAGTCTGCCCAGCTACATCTAAGTTCAAGCCTTGATACGTGTCTTCTTTCTCCTAATTCAGCTCCAGACACTGCTCAAACAATCATACATCTTTGCACCCTTGTTTTTAGAAGAACATCTTAGAGTGTGCCTTCAAAAATCACCTCAGGAAACCTTAAATATGAGGTACAACAGAACATTAAGAATTCTCGATGCATTTCATTAACTTCAGATTGATTCCTGTTTCTAATGTGACAAATACAACTTTAATGCTCAAAATTCTCACTTATAAATGAAGCCATCTGCCCGTTAAAAGCACTGCCCTGTGTCAGAAAGAAAAGCAATGCAACTAGTCCAGCTCCCCTGCAATGAATAGAGACACCTACAGCTCAGTCAGGTGCTCAGAGCCCCATCCAGCCTGACCTTGGGTGTCCAGGGATGGGGCATCCACCACTGCACTGTGCAAGATGTTCAGAAAAAGGTTTTTGTTAGTAGGACATAGTGAACAGCCAACCTGCAGTCAGAACTTCTGCCATTACCTTGCAGAATCAGCAGTGAATGGAAGGCAGGGACGTACATCCTGCTGGGAGAATCTGGCACATATCAGTCTGCTCAGTGTTACTGGGATTCTGCATGCAGCTCTCTACTCCCAGTTCGGGCATACAGCACAAATAGGAGTGTGGGCAATACATAAGCGCTCCTGTGCTCCCCATCTCTCATCTGTTGAGTTTCTCCATCCTACCACCCTGTTCATATTTCTGCAGTAAGAAAGTAAGAAATGAAGGAATTCACACACTTAGTAAGCGATTAGTCAGAAAGATCCTAAAAGTAAAATTGCAGAATAGTAACTGCAACGGTAATAATGACACTACTTTAATTGGAACTGCCTCTGAAGACTTGTATAATGTGTAAGAAGGGGAACTGGGAAAGCAGGATTAAGCTGTGACGGATGAATGGCAAGGTTCAAGGGTCTCTTTCAACCAAACAGAAATCTTTAAAATTTTGGAAACCTGATCCCAGGGAAGCCAATAAACAGGAACTTAAACTTCAGCAGGCGTTAAGTAAGAGGAAATTGCAAAGAGCAAAAGCAGGTTTCCAAGAACAAACATCACAAGAATTAAAAACAAACAATAAAATATTCTTAAATCATATCAGAAACAAGAAGCCTACAGCAGAACTGGGGAGTCTAACAGATAATCGCAGGCTAAGGAAGCTGCTAAAGAAGATAGTTATACTGTTTGGAAGTTAAATGACTTTCCTTCTTATGCATCTACCTTTCTTGTTCAAAACATTTAGGGGGTTTCTACTCTATATGCTCTATATGCTTTTTCTGACCATAACAATGACTTCTCTTTGTATAGTGAGGTACCATGAAGTAGCAACATTGGAGAATACAGAATACATTAGAAAAGTCAGGGCAAGACTGTACCTATCAGGGTTTTTCAGAACCTCAAATACAGAATTGCTGAGTTCATGGCAGTCCTACTATGTAAGAAAACAGTGTTCGACGCTACTGGTTTTACAAAGGCAAATACCATTTTCCTGATCCATAATTTCTTGAACATTTCAATAAACACAACCAGATGACAATTATTGGTCTTCTAAATGCTCTGTTACAGTTTCACACCATAAACTGTAGATGAAGATACACAACTGTGAAGTGAAAGGCTGTAATGGATTAAGGAATATTTTGGAAGCAAAGAAAAAAGATTAGATCATTTTCATAACAGAAAGAAATAAAGTCTAAATTCATCCCAAATATGGTTAAATAATGATTATTACTAATACCTATAAATAATCACTGAACACAACTGGTGAATCGATCATTTATGGGGTGCCTTATTTCACCTCTTAAGATGATTTTTCATCTTTAGACCATAACTTGAGTTAAACGTCTGAACTGAGGTGAAATGAGCCCTGAGAATTAGTCCAGCTTCATGTATAAAGTCATGGGTTACTTATTTCTTAATAGCCTGATCAAGAGATTAGTAGTTTACTAACAGTATTTGCTCAGGTAATTTATGCTGGTCAGTTTGTGAGGCAGGCAGTGAGAAATGTGAAAGTGACCTAAATAGCAGAGAGAAAACATCAACTCAGTAAACAAAATTCAAATTCAAGAAACGTTAAGTAGCCTATATGCATAACAGCACAAACTATTCTTTTCCCTTAGAAGCTTCTAAATTAATGCAAGGAAGGAAATCAGAAATTCTGAGACCCACAAGATGAATACTACTCACTGTGCATATTTACTCAAAAATACAATGAAATT